>VURO01051093.1:36857-50121 GCA_015108175.1 Pelvicachromis taeniatus | reverse complement strand
TTATTTATTTCTTTCTGGCTTTTAAAACAGATGGTTCCTTATGTGCTGAGCGGAAGTGTCTGTTAACTCAGTTGGCTCACTATTGGTGGCTGCCGGCCAATGACAACAACGGGATCGGGGAGTGTGAGCAACAGTGCAGTTTGCTTTCTTCAGATGCTCTGCGAACAGAAGGATGGCAGCCTGCAGATACTGTTGCACGGCCACCGAAGCCTGGCGGTGCCAGCGCAGGTACCCATCACACCTCTATGCAGCACCCTCTCCATCTCACTGCTGCAAGTGTGGGTTACAGGACAAAACGAGGCCAAAAGCTCAGGGAAGAGTTCAAGTTGTAAAGGAGGAGAGTTTGTTTGTGGATTCATTTAGTATTCGTTTCAGTCCGGCCCATCTCCACTTATGCTTCAAATGACCCACAATATTTGCATCTCAAGCAAATCATGTAGGGAACAGGACAATATGGGTGCATTAAGAAATTCCTTTGTTGACTGCCAACTCTAGACAATTCCTTTTAACATGCTTAATGGTAGTGTTTTTGTTGTTTTGTTTTTTTTAAACTGTTTTGCTATCCTGGAATATCACATTTCAATATTATCAATAGCGTCCTCTCAAATGTCTCTCATAAATGTTCTGCAAGCTTTTACACTGCCATCACACCATTGTACTACTTCTACCATCACTTCTTGGAGACAGAAGTGAGATCAAATCCCCAAACTCTTCCCAGAAATTCAATGGTTAGTGGATGAATCAACACCCCGCAGTTTCTATCCACTGCCAAGAGGGAGTACAGGGCAAGAAATGGTGAGACTTATCAGGGAAGGAAGAAAGGGTGGTGGAGGTTGGGTTGGATGATGGGCATGCATTACATCACATTTAGTGCTTTTTGTTAAGCGTAAGTATTTTCTTGATATTTCCTAAACTGTAGGATTAACGTTACCACTGGACGTTGAAAAGTTGGATGTTTGACTTTCGCTGTCATGCTTATGATGTATACATGAAAAAGATGATATTAATAGGCGGAGTTTTCTCTGTGCTCACCTTGTGAAAATCTCATTTTACAACCACTTATAGTCCAATATAGAACTGGCACAAACGCTGAAACCGCCACAACCAGTAAAACATCTTATGACTTGTAGTTAATTGGAAAATCTTTGTAGAAAATATTGAAAATATACTCCTAGAATAAAAAGTCTAAATGCAATATTAACCATTTTAACTTGCTAATTTAACTTTTACCTTAACTTTAACTGTTAAAACAATATAAAAGGCTAAAAACAAGTCATATGATATGTAACAGTTGTGCAGTGGCCTTTGGAATTTGTATATTACAGAAAATATTTTTTTAATGGCAGTGTCATATACTTGAAGAAAAGAGCAGTGTTTTAGGTGAGGACCTAGCTGTGAGCACCAAGGCGAAGTAATTAAACAAACATTTATGTGTAGAAAACTGCATTTCCTTCGATGTCCACTAGAGGCTTTCTTTAAAAGTGAGTCGAAACTCATAGGCTCCCATGTTAAAATACCTGACTTTATGGCAGAAATAAAGAAGTTTAGAGCCTAGCAAGAAAGACAGTTTTGGTCTCTTTAGTTAATTTCCAGCTTCATGAAAACTGATTGGATACAATTAAAAAAAAAAAAATCAATTAAAAGTGTATTAAGATTTTTTTTAGAGGTGTGGCTTATTTTAGTAATAACTGAGACTAATGTTTCATGTTGACTGTTGTATTTAAAGACACTTGAGATTTGATTGGGAGTTTGTTCAGCAGCCTGTCTTTAACTACATAAAGTTGTTCTACTACTTAATAGTAGAGTGAATTACAAACATGCCAGCTACGCTGTGCCAGCTACCAGGCCAGCCAACTCCTCAGTTCTACCCTGTGATCCAAATGTCATCATGCCAGATGAAAGGAAAATGCTCAAAATCTGAATTCAAGGTTTCAAAAAGATCTTATTCGGCCACATACAGTATGGCATTTGTATGCATGTTTTTCCAACCGACTTTCACTATTATAAGTGCATATAAGCACACCAACCTCAGATATGCATTTATGCATTATCTCAAGAAAATAAATTAAATATTTTGCGTCAACAATGCAAAAAACAAAATCTTTTGATGCATCATCTGAGTGTTACAATAATTAGATTACTCTATATGTCTTCACACTAAGAGGTCCAGGAGGTGTAATCAGTCTATAGGAAATGTGTCTAATTAACTAGTTGATTAATCAGTATGCTAATGAAACCATATTGATACAGTTCCATGTATCTGATTTGGGGCCGAGGATGGAATGAGATCAAATCAGAGCAGTGGGACAGTTGTTGTGCTGAAATGATGGCTCGAGTATCTGACAATATGCTCCTCCAGAGCAAAAAACACACACGGAAACACTTGTGTGTCTACCCATATGGCTGCATTTGTAGTGCATCTGGCTCAGCATGCCATATACAGTTACCAACCTATACTTCCAGTTGTATTCGCACCTCACGATGCCACGCGCAAAGTGAAAATTAAAGGCAGAAGGCTTGTGTGATGGGATTAATTAGACGGAGGCCAAGTGAAGTCACACTCCTCGTGGCATACACGCTCCAACCCTCAATTACTCACAGTGAACAAAGCAATTAAAAGGTCTGTCCTATAGAGTTACCTAGGACTGGATTGTGAGCTGTCTATACTGAAACCCCCAGGGGCCTAAGGAGCTCCACTAGCCAGGTCCACAGGTAGGTAATTACTATTGATCAACTGGCATTAGAGCATGAGAAACGACATTGTTATTTTTGCCAGAGCTCTATTTTAGGCGTCCTCTTGAACAGCAGGGTTGAGCTCATGTGCTGATACAAAGAAAGGGATTCAAAAAAAAGACAGGCAGGCAGATAGCAGAACTGCTCTGGAAGTGCATATATGTATGATGTACAATGCATTTAATATACCTGACTGTGATGAAAAGAGTCTTTTCTTGATATGCAGTTTTCCATATTTTGGAATAATACCTGTGGTTAGAGTTTGGATAAGTAAGTCAAAGCTAGTAAAATAAGTACAATTAACACAAAGTTACAGGAAAAAAGAATACCATTAGAATAATTACTCATAATTATAATATAATTACTTTAATAGGTAAATTACATATTTGGTACCATAAACCTCCAGAGAAGTAACAGTAAGGCATAATGAGACGCCTCCTTTAAAATACTTAAAACTAGCGTAGGCAACATGTATTTGTCATGGATGAATCTTCTGCAATTACCTTTTGGTATATTGTAAGTTCAGTAATCTGAGAGGGAGTCCTGCAGCTCTGCTGAGCTTTATTTCCGGGCTTTATAAAATCTAGCCCATTTTAGGAGATTAGGATTAATCATAAGGATTCCAGATCAGATCACACGAGGACTATAAAGAACTATAAAATGGCAAAACCATCAGCTGAATACTGACAACACATTATGTTTGTATAAGCATATTCCTTGACTTTATCTGTATTCGTACTCAATGAATGGCAGAATGCACAGAAGTCTTTGACCACATAATACTGTTATGCTTAAAGAAAAGAAATAATCCACATTGGTAGGTTACCGGTGTGGTGGAAGCATCTCCTAAAGGCATATTAGATATAATTACAAAAACTATGCCACAAAATTCTTTGTAAGGGTTTTTAAAAGTTACTAATAGAATAATGTAGCTTTTCACAAAAAAAGATCTATTTTGCTATCTTACCACAGGATTGACTACCAAAGATTTTACATGCCCTTCTTCAACACACACAACTTTATACTTGTTATGACAACTTCCTTCTATACTTGACAAATACCCAAATCACTACTGAATAAAAATGAAAATATCCTTAGCTGTCAGCCTGGCAGACTCTTTCCTCAAAGCCATCCTATCTCCGCTCCAAGGCCATTGCCAGATTTGAGAAGTACTTGTTTGTTGGTGTATCAGTCACTGGTACTTATTGTTCACGTGAAAAAGGCTAACTATATGTAGTTTATATATCATTAATAGTGCTACACTCAGTGGTTAGAATGAGCTGAAATGATCTGGAACGATGGGTTTTTATGGTGCGGATGTCAAGAAGTAGTAGTCACGGTACTTCTGCACCTAGCTAGCATTACAGAAGCGTAGCGAGCACAAAGGAACTTTAATTTGTACATGCAATTTCAACAAAAAGTGTTGCAGTTAGTCACACAGTGTGTCTGTTAACTAAAGGCACAGCTGACATATTTCCCAGGAAGAGAAGAATGAGAGAGAAAAATGTAAGAAAGAGAGAAGATCAAGTAGCGAAGAAAATGTAAAGCTGACTGTGCTGACTGTAGTGAAGTTAGAGTGGAAAACTGATAAGCTCTGATAAGAGCTGTTTAAAGTTCTGCAAAAGGAAATGTGAGAAAGAAAAAACGGTAAACTGAACACAGGCTTTAAAAAGCCGGGTTGTGCATCATCTAACTCTTACCAACATGGAAGCACATAGACTACACGATGTGGCATCTCCAACAATGAAGCAATGAACTTAACATGTGGGCTTCCCTTTCTCAGTTTCTTCGACCTGGACACTCCTATTAACTGTATACAGACTGCAGTGTATCAGTAGATTTATTGACTGTTTTATTCCCCTCCTGCATGCACACACACACACACACACACACCTACACACACAGACACAATGGTCTTTTATTAACTCTGCAGCATGCTATGCTTCAATAGACTTATTCACACACTCGCACAGATAAAGACAGTATATACATGTGTGACCAGAGCAGTGACCTCGGAGCAGGGTACTACCATCACCACACTGATACCACCCAGCCCTCTACACACACACACACACACACACACACACACACACACACACACACACACACACACACACACACACACACACACACACACACACACTTGATTGATTTAGACTGATTGTCCCAGTGTCGTGTTTAGTCCCGAGCCAGTCCAAGTCACTGCCGGGTTGCACCGATAATGTTTACATCGTTTGACTCCTTGACAGAGCCATTGTCTCATTCACACTCCCTCCTGGGTTATTTTTTCCCCCCACTGTCGCCCACTTCCTTTTTTTCTTCCCCTTCAGTTTCCCTCTCTTTCTCTCTACCTTTCGTGTTGCCTCACTTTCTCACTTTGCCGCTTTCCCCTCCTCTCCTGCAGCTATTCTTAGCTGGGAGCTGTATGCAGTGACTGTCTCCACCTCAAAAACAAAAAACCTTGAGGGAAGAGTGATTTGAATACAGGTTTGTACCTCAAAGCACTGATTTTTTTTTTTTTTTAGAGACTCTAGAAGTCCATCCAAAGCATGCCTTCACGCCTGGTCCTTGGAGGCCTTTCAAAGTTTAATGTTCTGTAATTGAGATTCCAACAGAGGATCCAAAGAGTCTTCCAAGAAATGATCTTCAGCATCAAGCTTCCATCATTTCAGTCTTCACTTAACAAGAGATTTTCTTCAGATGCAGGCTTTTTAATAAAAACATTTAACATATCCTGTTTGACTTCATCCCAAAAGTAAAACGTGTTACTAGAAAAACAATATGTATATGAAGTTCTTACAGTAAACTTACTGTGTTTTCCTTATTTTCTGTCATATGTTGTTTGTCATATGGTGGATTCCCATATTAAACATGGCCAAAGTTTCAAATAATGAATTCTACATATGCCCGAGGAATCCATGTGAGCCAAAATCTGAGACTTCAGACAATCCTTGAACAGTTTTTCTCCTCTGTGCCTTTTAAGATGTCAGACACATAGCTCTGGCTATAAGTACAGCAATCCCATCCACTTGCTCTTTAAACCTTCTGTTTGTGAGGAGCAGCCAATCAGAAGACTAAAAGGGACAGCGACCCTAAAGAAAACCAGCTTGTTACAGGCAGTAGATGAGCTGAGGGTCTGCACCAAGGGCCTCTATAAGATAAATAGTAATTATTATTATGAACTGTGAATCATGCAAAGCTACTCTACTCATGTAAGAATAAAATTAGAACTGTAACTGTTCCCCTGAAAATCTGACATACATCCATCCATCCATCTTTTCCGCTTATCCGGGGCCGGGTCGCGGGGACAGCAGCCCAAGCAGAGAAGCCCAGACCTCCCTCTCCCCAGCCACCTCCTCCAGCTGGTCCGGGGAAACACCAAGGCGTTCCCAGGCCAGCCAAGAGATATAATCTCTCCAGCGTGTCCTGGGTCTGCCCCGGGGCCTCCTCCCGGTGGGACATGCCCGGAACACCTCACCCAGGAGGCGCCCAGGAGGCGCCCAGGAGGCATCCTTATCAGATGCCCGAACCACCTTAACTGGCTCCTTTCGATGTGAAGCAGCAGCAGCTCTACTCTGAGCCCCTCCTGGGTGGTAAAAATTACAAACAGAATCGGTGACAAAGGGCAGCCCTAGTGGAGCATCTAATATACACTACCAGTCAAAAGTTTCACACTCTCATATATTTTTCTACTACTTTCTACATTGTAGATACATAACTCACAATATGTTTTATATTTTAGATTCCTTAAAGTAGCCACTCTTTGCTTTGTTGGCAGCGTTGCAGACCCTTGGCCTTCTCTCAGCTTCATGATCATCTGAAATTATTTTCACTTCATATGTGTGTCTTGTCAGGGTTCATTTGTGGAATTTCTTGCCTTCTTAATGGGGTTGGGACCATCAGTTGTGTTGTGCAGACGTCAGGTTGGTACACAGCTGACAGCCATATTTGACAACTGTTAGAATTCATATTATGGCACGAACCATAATCCGCTAAGTAAAGAGAAACAACAGTCCATCATTACATTAAGAACTGAAGGTCAGTCAGTCTAGAAAATTCCTCAAACTTTGAATGTGTCCCCAAGTGCAGTCGCAAAAACCATCAAGCGCTACGACGAAACTGACTCACATGAGGACCTCAGAAATCAAGTTAACAGCACCTCAGATTAGAGCCCAGATAAATGCCACAAAGTTCCAGTAGCAGTAGTAGCAGACATATCTCTACATCAACTGTTCAGAGGAGGCCGTGCAAATCAGCCTCCTCTGAACAGGAGGTCAAATATCTGCTAAGAAACAGCTAACTAAGGAAGGGCAGAAGCAGATTTGTTTGGACCAAGAAACAAAAAGAATGTACATTAGTGGAAATCTGTGCTTTGGTCTGATGAGTCAAAATCTGGGATCTTTGATTCTTCCTGCAGTGTCTTTGTGTGGCACAGAAAACTTGAACGGATGGTCTCTACATGCATGGTTCTCACCATGAAGCATGGAGGAGGTGGTGTGATGAGGTGGGAGTGCTTTGCTGGTGACACTGTTGGAGATTCATTAAAGAAATTGAAGGCACACTGAACCAGCATGGCTACCACATTCATGCCATCCCATCCAGTTTGTGTTTAGATGGACCATCATTTTCAACAGGCCAATGACCCCAAACACACCTCCAGGCTGTGTAAGGGCTATGTGATCAATAAGTAGAGTGATGGTGCACCAGATGGTCTGGCTGCCACAGTCACCTGACCTAAACCTCATTGAGATAGTTTGGGATGAGATGGAGAGTGAAGGCAAAAGGTCCAACAAGTGCTCAGCATCTCTGGGAACTCCTTCAAGACAGTTGGAAAACCATTTCAGGTGACGACCTAATGAAGCTCATTGACAGAATACCAGGAGTGTGCAACACAGTAATGAAAGCAAAGGGTGGCTATTTTAAAGAATCCAAAATATAAAACATATTTTGAGTTACTTCACACTTTTTGTTTGCTAAATAACTTTGTTATTCATGACGTTGATGCCTTCAGTGAGAATTTACAATTGAAATCAGTCATGAAAATAAAGAAAAACCAATGAACAAGAAGGTGTGTCCAAACTTGTGACTGGTAGTGTACATCTGCTATATTGTTTGACTGAAGGATCCAAAATAGCTCTAAAATAGCTAGTCAGTGAATGTGCTAACTGCTTCCAAAGTCATAAAAATGGAATATCCAGTGAAACATAAACTCTAGATGATTCATAGATGAATCTGTGAATCATCTATGTAGCGTTCCTCTTTTTGGCATTCCAGCACATTCAGTCTAAAACCTAACAGACTATATAAATATAAAACATTATCATCGATATAATATTATCCCCCCAGGTGCCCCAGTTCCCACCTACGCACTCTAGATGTCCTTTTTTTTTCCTTTCCTTCCAGAAGCTAGCTAGCTCTGCTGATGAAGTGTAACCATAAATGGTGTAACTTTGTCTTTTAAAAGTGGAAGGTAACTTCAAAGCCAGCGTTTTTGACAGGGCAAAAAATATGAGTAAACACGCGAATCATTTCTATGCAGGCGTATTTACTAGCTAAGCAGTTGCTATAGGCAAGGACTGTTCAGCAAGTGACATTTAAAAATTCCCTTTAATAATAATTTGTGTCGTATTTTTTAAATCAGACAGAGAAACAAATGAAATTGAACATAATTTTATGTTATGGCATCAGAATAACAGTCCAAATAAGTGCCAGATGCAGTTTTAGATGGTTGCTGAGTATCTCGACTTGCTTACAGGAGGACTTTGTCTGGAGTCATATATTTTAATGTATGTAACACTTGCCAAGTTCCACCTTAAAAACTAGCTTTGGAGTGGTTGAAAATCAGCTATAACAACATGATCCATTCTGAACAAAAAAACCAAAACAAATTTACTTAATCTGACCATATAAATTATTAATATAACTTATTTCTAAGCGAGTTATTTCCAGGCTGCTCCTGTCAATTCCCAAATTCACCTCCAGTTGTAATATGATCAAAAGCAGCAGCTAAGTGTGCCTTTAGGTGAGTCAGATGCTGTTGCTGAGGATAGAAATCGCCTATAAAAAAATATATGAAAATAATCTCATAACTTAACAAGAATATTTACTCTGAGAATGCCAATGCTAGAAAACATTTGCCCTGCTTCTTTCCTGTTAAGCATCAAGACATCAATCAGGGATTAGAAATTAATTTCTTGAATATCAGATTGGCTCAGACACAGCTCTGCATCTGTTCTGCTGCTTCTGCTGTGTATGTGTGCGAGGACACGGCTAACACAATCAGGCCTTCTCAGGAAAGAAAAACAGGCTTAACTTCAGCAATCCTTGGCTTAATTCTCATTGAAGCCCCAAATTGACATGTCTCCCTTATGATCTTGACATATTATTAAGATTTAATGGTGGAATTATGATCATTAAAACAACATGACTGATACAGGGGGCAGATGATGAGCTATTAATTTAACCTACTCTTCCTGTAATAATATTGAAACAGACAGTCTGCCAGTTATTAGATCATAATTAGCTGGTGCAATCTGTACGGAATCCGAGGAAATGACGCCAAGTTAGCCGCACGGAGCGGCGCAGCTCGCTCCTCGATTAGCCCGAGAGAGACAATCAGACGTCGACAGCCTCTTTTCAGTCACATTCACGAAACAAACAAATTGTACGGCGCAGGAGTCCATGTTTGAATAAGGAGGATATAATAGACCAGATGGTAGAAAAGGAAAATAAGTGGCACTGCTTTCATTGGTTTACTGCCACCAAAACACCAGGCTTTGTTTGACTGACGTGTGTTTGTGCGCCGTTGTTGTATTCTGCTCTACCATGAAACTAAAAAGAGGCCTCACATAGTAGACCTGCTTTATGCTCACAGTTTTATCCTCCTTTTCTCTCTTCCATTTGTCTTTTCTATCCCTGCATGCAGTAAACATGAATTTCTGTGCTTTTAATGCTTTGCCAACTACCACACCCTGGCTCTCTGATTTCCATACAGAGTGTGTGAGCCCACTTTTGTCTGTGTGTGTGAGTGTGTGTGTATGTGTGCACCTACATTAGCTGTGCCAGTTTAGCAATGAAAAATCTGCACCCTCAGCTGTTTTACCCTTAGCACAGAAGAGAGAGAAAGCACACCACACTGTAGGCGTCCCTCTCTCCTAACTCTCTCCTCCGGCATTTCTCCAGGTAGCGTTCGCCAAAGTCGTCCTATTAATAAGCAACATATTTGATTTTCAATGCGCAACGTATTATCTCAGGCCCCCAAAACACCACGAGATGTGAGACGTATGGTCGGGGCAGAATTATTCAGAAGAGTTGAAGAGTGTGGGAGAGGTGTTACGCCGCCCTGGGGCGCCCAACATGCTTTGGGTGGGTGAGAACGTAGAGCTGAGAACATGGAGCTCAACAGCTCAGACGCCCCAGGTGAGCGGGGAGCTGAGAATGCCAAATCTTGCAATTAGATTTCATTTTCGTTGTCACAAAGAAAAGAATTGTTTACCACATGCAGCACACGGGAAGCTCAAACTGTCCCGAAACAACTAATCGTGAGCATTGCGTCACAGAGTTGGTAAAAATTAAATAATGTGGCAGAAACTAGGTGTCAACGGAAGATTAAAATAGACGTCATGTGTCATAGCTAGTGTTCGAAAACACCGCAGCCGTAAAACGCACTGCTATGTAGATATCTTGGAACGTGATAGTTTGGACAAACAATGTGATACAATGAGTTCTGAACTTGGAATGCCCTTGATGTTCCAATTTTAACAAGTGCACTAAATAATTAAAATCGTGCTTTCTTCTCACTTTGGTAAATAAGCATTTTAAGAGTTCCTGAAGCATGGAAGTGCTTCCATTTCAAAATACCAAAAAAAAGGCAGAAGCCTAAACATTGACGCTACAGAAAATCAACATTTACAAAGTCAGACACTGATTTCTGTTTTTGAAGCCTCAAAATTAGCATTTTGATTGCTTCCATGCTTTTTTTTGAGTCAGAAATGACCAAATATAGGCCTGAGGTTGGAGTGCTTGCTAAGTTAACCGCTAATAGTACAAAAGCTGTTTAGCCAGCTGCATTCATAAACTGTACAGAAACAACACCAGAAGCATGAAACATGCTAAGTAACAGAATAATACAAGAGAAATATAAATAAAATATAATATAACTTTCTTCTAGAGAGGAGACAAAGAAGACATCAATTTTAACCGTTGAGTTAAAAACTATTACGTTTATACTAATATTTAGTGATAAATCAAGTTAGCATTAGAATTTATACTTTAATTCTATGCTGTTTGACTTCTTTTTCCAATCAGAGGAGTCGCCCCCTGCTGCCCACGCAAAAAAAAAAACAGGTTCAAGGCAAGTCTGCGCTGGGTTAAATTACAAGCCCTCGTCTCCATCTTTTATATACAGTCTGTGTACTCTGATTTTGTTTGTTTATCAAAGCTACATTAAAGATTAGTACAAAAAGTCTAAACATATATTTTTTAACCTTAAAGATTAAGATTAAAAGTCGAAGAATCTTTGTCTGTTTGGCATGTTTGTGGAAATCATTTCAGATTATTGGTGGGGGGGAAAAAAAGCCACAAAAACATAAACAGAGCCGGGACCAGAATAGGGCATATAAAATAATAAATAATAATAAATAATAAACAATGATTCATTTTCAGAAACATCTGTTTGAGATGCCCCTTAACAGTGGAAGGTGGAGTTTTCCTCTAAGCTCTGTTCACTCTGTTACCTCCATTTGAATAAACTCCACTCGGGAGGTTCCTTTATAGATTTTACTAAACTAGTGGTTCGGTGTTTTTGTTGCAGGAGAAGAATTTACATTTAAAGAAAACAATACCAAAAGCGACAGACAAATTAGAGCCGAGATTATAACAAGTGTGATTCACAATAGAACGAGCAGTCGTTTGAACTTTTTCATTTATTATTATCTGTGACTGTATTTAAAGTGGCTGATTTTCACGTCCCTTCTCCCGCACACAGGTGTATGTGCAGCGTTACTTTATTAGCTTAATTAGGATTAACTGTGACCTGCATCCACACCGGCTTCTCATTGCCCATTATTACTTCTTGAGTATAAAGTGATGTAAGTCTGTCATTTCTCTGTTTGGAAACCTGACCTACTCTCTCCATACTTCTATGACTTTGTTTTCTTTGCTCTTCTTTTGCATCATTCAAAAGCTTTTGTCTCACACTAACAATGCAGTTTTACACCCACCCCCCCTCAAAAAACAAAAAACAAAAAAAAAAACCCAACAGCATATAAGATGTTGTCGATATGCGGAGACTCTGACAAGATCGTGTCTCAAAGTCACAAAGTTCCGAGACTATTTGCAGACAAAACAATAACATGAGATGGGAGCCTGCTGCTTGGCCCATTGCTGCCCTTGGTTAGGGAGTGGTGAGCAGCGGTGACTGTGTCCTGTGCTGATTACAGTACTGATGGGCCTCCGTTTGTCACTGCTCTTGCGAGCTCCAGCACAGAGCAGCAGGGTTCCCTGATTACTTAATTGCTTGTAAGAGCTCATTAAAGCTTCCTATCCATCATAAGTCATATGGCGAGTATCAATTTCAGAGTGAGAGATGGAGAGAGAAAGAGACAGAGAGATGCTTAGAACTCTGATGAGCAATTAGTGACGTGAAACGCCTTTGAATTGTTAAAGTCTCATTTCTTTGTGAAATATCTGGAATTTATCACATGGATGGATGCTGCTGCGTTACCATCCTCTCAAAGTTTTAGAGTGACGATACAACAAAGTGAGTTTCCTTTGGAGATAACAAAGGAAGAAGTTACACGGATCCAAGGAAAGAGAATAAATCTTCAGATCGTTTTTATTAAGAAGTTGAAAAGAGTGTTTCTTTTGCCCCTGTGTGGTATGTTTGTACAGATTTATTTTTGTATTTACATCACATTGTTGAATGAGAGTAAAAGACCCCACACTTCATTGCATTTCTTACCCCTCAGCTAAATTCGCTTTTCATCATCTGAAGCACAACACCTTTCAAGCTAAACGGTCATTTTCATGGTTTCCACTGATGTTGGTCTCAATAGGTTATGGACTTTTGCCATCCCAACCCCCCCTCCCTTTCCTTCTGTGATCCCCAAAGGGAGGGGGGGAAAGCATCCAGTAATTTGGATCCATAGCTTAGAAGAGCTTTACAAGATACTCACAATCTTACCAGGTGCAAAATTAGAATTGGATGCTGTTCGTATTAATTGGTGATCATTTGCAAAGCGGGTGGAAAAAACGTCTTTTGCCAAGAGCAAGTCTTACAAGCCCCCAGCTGGGGTTGTCAGGGGCAGGCTTGTTGGCATTGTGGCAGCATATGTTTGGTGCCAAGAACACCATTGATTTGCATTTCTTTTATATGAATTTTACAAAGCAGAAATGCTCTTTTGTGTAGAAGTGATCCCAAAAGTGAGTGTTGCAATTAATCACAAGTGAAATTTATCGGCTGATGAAAAGCCATAATTCTACTTGCAATCTTTTTTTTTTTTTTTTTTTTTTTTAGGAAAAAATGGGGCAA
>VURO01051093.1:22557-36837 GCA_015108175.1 Pelvicachromis taeniatus | reverse complement strand
TAATTTTTGTTGCAATTTTTTTTTTTTTTTTTTTTTTTTTTAGGAAAAAGTGGCAGCATCTGCAGTGCACTCGCTTTTTGATGAATGTGCCTTTAAAGCTGTGCAGTTTGGCTCCATTTAAAACTGGCTTGAAGGAAGAAAAACAGCAGTGCGATCTTTGAGATACTGCAAATGCCATAAGTCATGAAAATAGTTCTTCTGTCTGGAAAACAAGCACTGCATAATGTCGCTCAGTGACGCAAACTTGAAAAAGTGCTTGCATGATTGAAACGAAATTGTGACATGAGCAAATGGATATTAAGTAAGATTTAAAACTTGTGTGGGATTGTCTCAATATCATATGATCGAGATCCAAATAACTCTCCGCACATAACAACCTGGACACGAGAACCACGCGGCGCCTCAATAATATTTAACGCACCTACCGCACGTCAACCTATTGGGATATGTAATTGATCCAATTAAGCAATTAATTCTTTGGTAGGATTAAAGACGAGCCGCCTTGTATCTGTACAGACGAGACTGCCCCTGCCAAGAGATGGACAAGCTCCAGGTTTTTTCTTCATCTCCAAGGTGGCTCCAGATGGGTTGGGGGCTTGAGACTCATCTGTGGCCAACTGGTCCAAACCTCACACTGAGACTAGCCTACAGTATCATAAACCCAAAGTCCCTGAACAAGACTCAGAAACGTGTTGCTGCATCTTCTTGTCAATATTGGAAAAGCATTATTAAATGATACATTTCCCTGCTCCCTTCCCTCTCTGTAAAGATACCCTATGGAGTTTTCTTGTAAACAGCCTCACCTTTACTGCTTCTCACCAATGCATGTCTAGCCGACAAATCAGTTTCTAGCTTAAACAGCTTTAATCAATATTTTTGATAATAAATGTGTAAATTTGGCAATTTTAAAAATGTAAGAAGGGTCTCTAAGTTTCAAAAAAATCATCTAAATCTGCATCTGTTTTGGCTCACACTCACTGCAGCTGTTTATTGTGTGTTTTTAATATTTACAGCTAATTGATATTAAGAAAAGAAACAGAAAGTTAAACCAATTGCACTGTTTGCTAACATTTCAGTCGTATCAACCTTAAAGGCATTTTATTTGCTTCATAGCTTACTGTTAGTAACCAGTTTGACTAAACAATACATGAGCTGTGGCAGATTTACAAATTAACCAAAAAATATGAAGACTTGAGACGCTAAAACTCTTAAAACATCAGCTTTATCAATGATGTTTTTAGTTTTCAGTACTGCGCTCGTTTTACAGTTATGATCAGTTTGTTCAGTGTCTCATTTTAAATTCCACTTTCATCACGTGTAATATTTCCATTGACATCTCAAGTGTGACAGAGAGGCTTCTGCAACAAAAAAAACTAAATAAAATGCACAAGGACATTTTCCTTTAGATGATCACATTTATTAAAAATTGATTAGGTTAAAATAAAATTTAAAAAAATAGATAAAATAAGGCATTCACTGAATAATAAAACCTCACTGAAATTAAAGTGACCTTAGTGGAGATGAACATATGAGTGTGATAAAAACAAAAAAACTAAAAAAAAAACTTTAAATAAATTTGAAAATGTCAGACCGTCGCTCACTTTTTGCCACATTTCATTTTCTAATTATTACTGGCGACTGATACGCTGATATGCCCAGCACGAAATACAAACCAAACTTCGCTTAAATGCTTAAAAAAGACAAAAACATCTCCACAACAACACAAAAGGGCTCAAACTCTGTAAGTGGCACGGTCCAATTTTGCACCAGCGTCTTGTAGCCTTCAGGTATACCTTCAGGGCAATATTGTGGATTCAAAGTCTCCTGTATCTCAGTGGTTTCACTAAATATAAATGTTAAAACAAACAGGTTGCAAATGTAAATGGTAACATGTGTAAAGTCCTTTTCTAAAACAGTTGGGCGAACTTGATTAAAACTAGCAGACGATGTCTGGGACTATATTTACAGCAGGGGATTAGGACACATGAGGGATCCAGATCCTGAGTGTGTGTCAGATTCACTCAAACTGAGCCACAGCATGTATGTGTGTGTTCATTGTAGTGAAGGAACATGTTCCTTATGCAACAATGATTAAACTGTGTGGTTTTAAAAGCATTCGTGCAACAATGGCGCTTCACAGCACAAAGGAGTCGCACACTTTAGACTTCTGTATTTGTTTTAAACTATTTGTTGCTGGTTTTTGGTCTTTCAATATTTTTATTGGTTTTATAACTGAGGAGTCTTTTGAGATCAAGATTTCCTTCCTTCCTTAAACTGTGATGACACTGATTTAGAAAAGGCAATGGCACAACACAAAGCGGATGTCATATGTGCTGGAAGATAGATGACAGATCGCTCAGTGTGGCCCCACGAGACTGGAAAAAGTATTTGAGCTCACGACACTTGTGAGAAAGAGTAAACTGTTGGTTCGACAAACTTTCCCAGCCTCTAAGCCGACTTTCTGTTCTCCAAGAGTTCCCCAGTGATCAATATTAAAGAGGGGAAGGACAGAGTTCCACCAAGGGCTCCGTGGATAAAACTGCACCCGTCCTCCCCACTGGAGCGGCTCTCTGAAAGCCTTGAGTTATATTCCTGTAATTAGCCAAGTATCCACACCAGCTCTCTCGCACTCCGAGCTCCCGCACGGGTCCCCGTCGACTTCGGTACGCTCATCTCCGTAGAGGCGACGCAATCATAAAAACACCAACACGAGGCGAGGTGGGGGGGAATCGACGCAACAAAAAACAAACTTTAAACAATGACCCTACTTCTCATCTGTAACTTTTTTCCCCTTACACCTAACATTTTTTCTTCTGTCATGAGTATAAGGGGCAAGAGCGATGCATCCCTTTTTGCCTCTTCCAAGGATAATGATTTACAAAATGCCTCTCATCAAAGAATTCATTAACAACGAACGTTAATTAAAAAATAAATGAGTAAACATCAATATCAAATCTCAGCACTGTGGAAGGGAATACATTATGCAGAGTAATGATGTTTGAAAGGGGCTTTAGCACCTCTGTGGGACTCTTTTAAACCCCTTACCTCTTAGGCAGTTGCTTATTTTGCAACCCTTTGTTGTTTAACAACAAAGAGAATGGGCTCTCATAATGTTATATTAATCAGCGGATTAATATTTCAATTTGATTTGCTTTATAGTTGAGGTGCTGTTGGCATTTCCATTTTCCCTCCATATGTGCAGCGATGTTAAGTGGTATCATTACCATTTTCTACCTGGGGGTTCAGGGAGATAACAGGCACCAGTGATAGCTCTATTCGGTGGGGGGAGAGGGAGATTTTTGGGGGGCACTCATGCATTTTTAAAGGTCCATGTTTGGTGTGCCTTCACATCCATTATTCTCAAATGCTGCACGCAAACAGCTGAGTCACAGTCTTTCTGCCCAGCCACAGGACAACAAGAAGCAATAACACCCTGAAAGTCAAGAGTGGCGTGCCCAGTGTAAAGGTGTCCGCAGATATACAGTCAAACAGCATTTCTTCAATCTACATTGTATCTGACAAATCTCCGTTCCTGCTGGAGTCTGTGGATCGAGTCAAACAATGCGCTAAGATTACAAAGAAAGACAAGACGAGCGTGCTTAGCTTGTTTTTTTCGAAACTCTTTTTGCATTTGAGAACAAAGATTTCCCACTTGAAGAAAACAAAACAAAAAAATTGAGTATCACTCCACTTTCAGGTGCATTACAATGAGATTTATGGGCACTGTGAGATTGTAATTAGTCACCAATAAGAAAGAACAAATGAACAAACCACTCCGAGAAGCCTGACTTTGATATGTGACAGCTTTGTGGGGTTTTTGTCAACTAATAAAATGAACTTATGTCAGCGACTGACATTTACAAAATGTCAATGGCAGAATTTTCTCACCTGTTTTTGTGCAAAAGTTTTTCCTAATTATAACCCATTCCTGGGGAAGTACACGTCGTTCGTGGTTTGTAAGCTGTAAAGGGCAATAACAGAGGACACTTTACTGAACTATACTTTTAGTTGTGCATAAATACTGCATCATATACTCTTTGGCCAATTTCTTAGGCACACCTTAATAATACTGCCTTAATTCATCACACAGACAATATTTTTACAGTTTTTTAATCTTATATTGTCTAATTTTGGTGAACCCGTGTGAATTGCAGCCTCAGTTTTTTGCTCGTAGCCGGCATCGTCCAGTGTGGTCTTCTACTCCTGTAGCCCATCGGCTTCAAGGATCAAGATGCTCTTCAGAGATGCTCTTCTGTATACCTTGTCTCTATTTACTGCTTACTTGAATTACTGTTGACTTTCATTCAGCTCAGCTCATTCTGGCAATTCTCCTCTGACTTCTGGCAGTAACAGGGCATTTTCACCAAGAGAACTCACCAGATATTTTTTCTTTTTCTGACCGTTCTCTGCAAACCTTAGTTAGTAGATTTACAATAATAGTGCAGCCCATCAAGCACCAACAACCATGCCAAAGACACCTTTCTTCCCCACTCTCATTCTCAGTATGAAATTCAGCAGGTCGTCTTGAGAGTGTCTACATGCCTAAATGTACTGAGTTGTTGTCATTTGCTTCAACAAACAAATGTTGAAGCAAATGTCTAAAAAAAACTATCCAGTGAGTGACTCTCACATCGGCATTAATATGAAGAAAAAAAATGGTGTATTAATTAGATAAATACAATTTTTTATTGTATTTGTCCTCTAAAGAAAGGCAGATAACTCAGGGTGGGTTCAGATGAGATGAAGGTTGTCCGATCTGTCAGTTTGATATAAAGAGTTCACTCTTTATAGAGTAAATGGACTGAGAGATACTTGTGTGTGTTTGCATGGATGAAGAGGCTTTCCTTGGACTTTCGTTGGAGCATACAGGAACCCCAACTCTTGTGAGGTTTCGGTTTCCGCCAGTGGCTACAGTCCTGTTCATCACTTCCTTCATCAGTCCCCTCATTGTTTCTGTCACTAGTAAATTAACCACTTTTGCCCAGTTGACAGCTCTAGAGGTTGTGAGTGCAGTGCAGTGCTCACATTTTTCCCCCTGCAGGCATGTTAACACATGCCTGCATTGTTTGAATGTATTTCAAAGGACGTTTATTGTGTGAGTATTTTTGGTTTCTGAGATGTAGACATACTTTTTCCATAAGTAACTTTGATTATTTCCAGTCTATTGCTGAGGTATTTGCAACCAAGAATCATTTTGGACATTTATTTTGCTTTTTTTAAAGGAGTATTTTAAATAGTAATTTCCTGTAACTAAAATCTGATATTTTCTTTTAAAAGTGCTGCATTTCAATTATTTATATTTCATTTAAGGTGCTTTTGTGTTAGTAACACTGGTCAGACGAGGAGGGCTTTCAAACAGTGAACTCAGTGACACATAAAACAACACTTCCTGGTAGGATTAAGTGGTGGAACTATTCTGCTAAGTGGAGGCATGGGCACTAATTTCAGTATCTTATCAAGACTTGCATAGTAAGCACTCTTGCTATTTCATTAGTAATCCAGGTTAGTAGGTAAGCCACTGCATTACAGAACTCAGAGCCCTGCCCTATAACACGCCCTTTGTTCTTGTTTGAATACTAGCCACCACCTGGTTTGGGTGCTCCACTTGGTTCTTGGAAATCAAGCTCACCTGGAATCTTTCCTGGAATTGTTTGACATTCTTGTTGAACTTCTTATGTTCGTGGCTGCAGCTGATTCAGCTTACTACTGCTTCTTTTTACGCCTCAAATACATTCCAGAAACTTACACCAATGGAAAGGTTCACACAACCTTATCACTGGGTTCACTAACACAGACTGATCTGTTAACAAAATATACTTTTCTGAAATAACATGCTGTCTGTGCCCACTCTGTGAAAGTCTCAGAAGACACAAGTAAGACAAAAGACATGATTGCGTTTGGACTCTACAAAAAATAGCTCCCTGTATATTAGGTAATCATAAAAGGCCACGCTCTGCACATAAACATAACCTGTATGATCAGTGTCAACTTTGGTTTACTTCTCAGTCCCCAGCTAATCACATCCTATCAGCAGTGCACAACTTAAAGAAAACAGACAAGCAATTAGGACATGAATTATTTGTCATAAACATCATTCACTGCCATGCAAATGCAACATAATTGCCCAGCAGACCTTGAGTGACAAGTCATTAGATGATTGTTCACAACGGTTGATTACGATATGACAGGCGTGTCTCACTTCATACATAGCTCAAGTTAAGTGTTGATCATTTTAAGATGCCTCTGCTCATCACATCCAAACCCTCAATAAACAGCAACATTACTACAGTACAAATATTGGCTGTTTGTTAATTATTTTTCAAGCGTTTCCTTGCAGCAGTCTCATTTACCGCTCTGAAAACCAAAACTGAAAGAAGAAAATCTGGAAACGAACGAGATCTGAAACTGGAGCATAACTACAGAAGGTCCAGTGTGTCTGGCGACGATGTCAGGGGGTCAGATAGTCTTTGATTGCCTTTGATTTATATGTGAACTTGTCCAATTTCATTCTGTGCACTATCACTGTGAATACAAAAATGTTTACGGATCATGCAGTGATCATCGGATGCAAACACATACACCCTTAGCTCCAAACTGAAGATGGCAAATCATTTTCACAGCAGACAATTTGACTTGTTATAGTTTTTTTTTTTAAGTACAGGTGTTATGGATGTTAAAATCTTTGTTCTTCAGGTGTTCCCCAATGGCATAGCTGTAAGACAACTGAACGTGAAGCAGCTAAATGAAATTCAGCAGTCATTAATTTTATCATGTTTTTGTCTAATAAAAAAATGAATGACCTCCGGTTGTTCCATTCAATTCAATTTTATTTATATAGCACCAAATCACAACAACGGTCACTTTTAGGTGCTTTACATTGTAAGGTAGACCCTACAATAATACATACAGTGAAAAACCCAACAATCATATGACCCCCTATGAGCAAGCACTTTGGCGACAGTGGGAAGGAAAAACTCCCTTTTAACAGGAAGATACCTCCGGCAGAACCAGGCTCAGGGAGGGGCGGGGCCATCTGCTGTGACCAGTTGGGGTGAAAGAAGGAAGACAGGATAAAAGACATGCTGTAATTCCTTAATAGTTTGAATTTAGGTGTTTTTGTTTTTATACTATAAATACTGTGCATTCCGCTGTGGCCTTGAATCGTTTTCTTCCTAGTTTTGGTGTGTAAACCCAACCAAACTGAGCGAAAACAAAGCTTAAGTCAATAACAACAGTCGCACAAAGGAGTGGAAACTTAGGCTGCTGGTTCAAAATCTCTGCATTATCCATTCCCCACTCTTACTGTCTCTTCATGTGAACATAATTATTAACTGGGTTAATTGTTAGCAATACCAAAAGATTTACCTCTAAAAGAAACAGAGTGCAGTTTATTTGTAAAAGTGAGGACATTTTAGGACACTGGATAGGCCATCCAGGCCAGCCACGTTTCATGTACTGTTATTTGCATGTCAGTAGTATTGTGCATGCCCTGGTAAACTGTAAAATATGATTTAAACAAAAGCAGTGGGCTAAAGAAAAGTTATCGTCATAGTGTGATCGCCATCAACCTGTGACAGTGTTAAGAGGACTAATCTTTGTTCATTCTTCCTTTTTGATAATTAATTTACAAACAAAACCCCAAAAGGATCGTGCAGGGTCTCGTATGAACTGTCGTCCTCTCATAAATCTGTGATGCTTCCAAATCACCACAGTGACCCCTTTATCTACAGTATGCCTGTGACTAGGTGTTCGTATGTGCGCCTACGTTGGTGTACTTACACACCTGTTAATGTGTTTGTGTGTGTATGAGCACGTGCACGCTGCCCTTCATAATCAGGGGTCTGAAAGAGCCCCCACTCTGCCAGTGAATTGCTCACAGCTGTGGCCCCTTGTCGCGCTGGCAACCTCGGCCCTGTCATCGTGCGTCCGCCTATCTGACCTGCTAATTTGGAGCATATGTAAGTGCTCTTAAAGTGGCGGGCCTTTTGACATGCCACAAACAGCAGCTGTGGCAGCTGCCCCGAAGGAAAGCTTTATTTAATTCAATTACATCTTTTGGAGATATGTAAACGAGGAGATGAGGGGCAGGGAGGGGTGGGAGAGAGGAGGAGGAAGGGGCGGGGGTGAAGGGGAGGAGAGAGGAGGACAGGAGGTGGTCTCTTCTCTATTCACCACTGCACCTATACCCATCACACCCCTCTAGCTTTCCCTTCTCTTGCACCCAGAAGACCCTCCACCCCGTTTGATCACCGTCGCCTCCTTTCCAACTCCGAACCCAAAAGTGTCAAGGCCCAGGTGGCTCGATAGCAAATGATTGGGTGAGTAACAGTTGCAAAACCCTTACCTCCCCTCCTCTCCTTTGCAGTACCCTCCACCCGCCTCTCACTGTCTCTCCAGCGGGGGAGTCTGAGGGGGGATAATCAGGGTCAGGATCCTCTGCCACACTGATCAGTGCGTCTCAACCCCCGGGCAGCCCTGCAATTAATGCGCCGTTGAAAGGGAGCAAAAATATTCACCATCTGGCAATTAGGGCTCATAGGCTCCCTCTTTCTGCCTCTCCTCCTCTTCTTTGCCTCTCTGGGCTTTAAATGCAATTGTGATCTTATTCTTGTTCCAGCTTCAGTGCCTAACACTGGCCCAAGGCCCATTTGCCACTCAGAGGGCCTATATAGGAATGAACGAAAGCAGGATCGCAATCCAGGGCAATTCAGAAACCCCTCTTAGTCCTAAAATGGAGACGTAATAACGACTCTTCTTGTTATTTTTCTCTCCCCCCCCCCCACACACTTTGCCGAGGATTCATCCCATCTCTTGCTCTTCCAGCCCCAGCTGCTGCTGGCCTGAAAAGGGCCTTGAAAGAGACTGCTGTCATCACGATCAAATTAACTCTTTCTCTGTGGATGGGAGCAAAGGTTGTCAATGGTACTGTCGCCTGTAGTCGTTTTTTTTAACACATCAATGATGTTATGATTAGTCATTTTACTGCCAACAATGGCCGCCAAATGCTTGTGAATGCCCTTTCCTTCAAAGAGGATCGGAGGGCTGTTGAAAGACATTGATTTTGAGAGAAGTCAGACATCTTTCCAGTTTTTTTCCTCCCTTCTGCTCTTCCCCTCATGCTCATTGTGAAATTCAAATCTCAGAATGACAAATAGAGTGATTACGTTTACCATTGATCTGGCTAGTTTTGAGTTGCAAATGTGCAACCTCGACATTTGGCTAGTGTGTGAATCAAGGTCTTGAGGACAATGGAGAAGCAAATTTGAGGAAGTAGTTGGTCGCAGATACCACATGCACAGACAGGCATGCTGCAAAGGAAAGCTGTGCATCTCATAAAGGAGGCCAAGAGGGTTTTCCCATTGATCGAGACATTTACATTTTTGGAAAATCGAGATGAAAGCATGTTCCAAATGTTCGCTCAAATGAAGACGGAGCGAAAATAAACCCACGCCGCCGCTTTCTTTCAGGTTCTTTCCTTCATGTCACGTAACAGGGCCTGTGAGGTCAGCGATCGTCGACTCGACAAGAACCCCTCCGACGCCTCATCCAGTTCCGCTGACCCCGATCTCTCTCGCCTTTAATTGCTACCACCATCCCTACAGCAAGCTGCCGCCATTGTGCTTTCCTGTAAAGCGATAATTACACATGTTGAATTATTAACAGTCATTATCAAAGCTTGTGCTTAACTTGTTTTGTTGTAGTGTAAGGTTCCTGTGATCTCGGGCAGTCATTACTTATTAACAGACTGGATGCTTTTCCCCCAGTCGCCGCGTGTTGATGCGTGGCGTTAATGACGCACCCATCCTGTTTTCCCCCATTTTAGCTTCAGTTAAATGGCAAAAATAATATTGGGGTTACATTAAAGGGGGGCATAGCAAAATGTAGTATTTATTGGCCCTAGATGAAATCATTATCATAAAGGGAAATTAATTAAACCAGTATTTTCAATTGACTGTTTACATAGCCAAGGAGTGTTTTCTGTCTGGGCCTGGCTGAGATAAATGAGAACATTTCTTCGCGAGGTGCACACTTATAACTGAACCCAGACCGATGACCAACCAGTGCATCCGCAGGTATGACACGGCTCTCAAATGTTTCTTCACAGTGTGAACTTAGTTTAGTGCTGTTACTTATTGTTACTTATTGTTATTTCTTTATTTTCACTGTTGTGTAAAGTAGCGAGTCGCAGCATAAGGTACACCAAAGAGGTGTTCAAAGAGGTCATGGGAAGAAGTAGCACTGGTGCAATTTGGAGAAACAAAGAAAATAGACTTTTTACTTCCACATGTGATAAAAACATTACATTATAAGAGTTGAAAAAAACAAAAAAACAAAAGTTTGATAGTAGTGAAGTAATGTAAGGAAGCTGAATTTTATCATTCAAGCATGGTAGTGCAAAAACATCTGAACCATGCCCAGCTACAATAAGCACTGATACTGCATAGATAGTACAGTATTTAACCTGTACCGCAGGACTGTGTGTTGAGCTTTCGTCAGCAGTACCCCAACCTTGTGTTTTAGAGAGAAAAATGTTGTTTTTCATGGCAAAAAATAATAATAACTCTTTTCCCCTCATTGCTGAAACTTTTAATAATGATTTCCAAACCCCAAAATCACATACTGCGTTAGCATATAAATAAACGGTAAATGGCAAATGGCTTGCATTTGTATAGCGCTTTACTTAGTCCCTAAGGACTCCAAAGTGCTTTACACTACAATCAGTCATTCACCCATTCACACAAACACACTGGTGATGGCAAGCTACATTGCTACATATAAGCTACATATACGCTACATATAAGTTTAGGGGTTAGAGTTTGGGTACTTCTTTTTGTAGTTGACTTAAATTTAAGGTGTTGTAATTCAACAGAAACAGATTTTCTTAAAGCTAGTGGGCGGCTGTGGCTCAGGAGGTAGAGGAAATTGTCTGAATGTACGATAGTTAGAAAGTGCTGAAAGACATTGCATTAAGTACGTGTTTCTACTTTGAGCACTAAGTGACTTTTATTGTGTTCTCTGCTAGAAATAATTTATGAGAACAACAACTGAGCATTTAGGAAAATGACCACAGACTTTGATTATTATTTTCTCCGTATGTAACCGTCATGAGGTTGAAAACACACTTGTAAAAGTTGCAGGGTAAAAATAAAGCTTCACAAACAGTAACTTTAATTTGATTATATTTAAACCTCTCCCTTCCAAACCCTGTAATTAAACAATATGTGTTAAATTTACAACACAGGTTCGTGGACCAAAGCAGGTGACTTTCAAAACAACTTTTTAGTCTGTCAGGTGAATGTTTGCGGGCAGGTACTCCAGGAATAACCCGAGTGACCTTCAAAAACAACCGCATGGCCTCGAAATTCGACTATCCAAATGGAATCAGAGTACGGAAATAGAAAAACAAACACTGATGGCAGAAACCGTGACAGACAACTGTGACCTGCTTGTCCTTTTCGAACCCCTCCCCGCACAGAGATATCTCCTGGAGGGAAAAACAAGAGCCTGGAAAAAGCAGGTATTCCATATCAAAACAACAAACCGGGTCTGAGAGACGGGCTGTGGCTGTAGACGAGGAGCTTTCATAAGCACTTAAACAAATCGCAAACAGGTTGACCACACACGCTGAAAGGGGGTGGGTGGGGTGGTGCAGCACTTCAACACAGGGGTTTTTTGCACATGCAAATGTAGCATTTGTGTGACTGGCACACCAAACTGCAGCCAGGCAGGAATAGAGCCAGGCTGAACCTTCACCTGCAAGACCTCCACACAATCAAAACCCCAACACACATGCACTTTGTTCTCCTTTTATTCTCCCTTCCGTTCTTTTGTTGCTCCATAGGTTGTAGTTCTATTATAGGTCAGCAGTGCTGAAGGTGTGAAAAAAAATATTCGATTTGTTAAAAATTTTCACCTGCATAAATGCACATTAGAAAATGTTTACTTATTTATTTTCTGCACGTAGTAAGTAATCTATTCATCGCTGTACGATCTGTTTAATAGATCCTTTTTAACTACTTACATATCACTTGTAAGTAGTTAAAAAGGATCTACTTACAAGTAGATCCTTTTTAACTTGTCCATTGTTATGGATTGTAAGTTAATCCATAACAATTCAATTTCAAGTCAAATGGAAAATGATAACAATGTGGAAAAAAATATGCAAAATATTAAATCTACAACATAATTAGAAGCTGTCAAACAAACGTGGAATCAAGTATCAGAGGAGTAAGAGAAAAATTCTCTTTTATAATGTCAAATCTCCTCTCCCCACCTCCTCTCCTTTCTTTCTTTCTCCTCAAATCATCTGCTCCTTCCATTCTTCATCAGTTACCTTATCTGAAGCTCTCGCTCCTCTCTCCCCTCACTCACCCTCGCTCCCTCTCTCTCAGCGTTGAACAAATGGGTAATAAGCGCCACTTTGTACCTCTCTCGTCTTTCAGATCCAGAGTGAAGAGTCTGATTAAATAATCATTGGAGGAGCGGTGTGTGTGCGGCTTTCCCCCTACTCCTCACCTTGGGGACATATTGTCCCCTGTCACTGAAACCTCGGGGACAGAAGGCTCCGCCGTGGGGAGGCTCAGTGGGGGAGCAAGGAGCTGATGAAACGAAGATCGGGTAATGAAGGCATGGCCCATGGCTTCCGTGGCTCTACCATATGTTTCACCAAATGCAAATTGCCCCCCAATTCAAACAACTTTTTCATCTTGATATATGCAAATGTGTTTATAAATACTGGCTTATAAATATAGCATTACAGTTTATACGGAGGGAGCTTTGAATCGTTTTCTCCCTCGCTCTGCTGTTGTTTTATGTGGCTGCGGCGCAGCGTGACAAGCTTTAACGAACAGACACGTACCTGGCAGCGGCTAATGGTGTCCTGGGGGACAGGAAGTAAGGTGGTCAAACTGGGAGAGCTGTGCTGACTGGCCTGAGAACCAATCAGAGTTACCCTGACGAATCTCTTATCCAATTAAAATTAACCCAGTTATCACAGAGGCCAATGACAAATCCACGAGGGCACGTTTACAAGCGAGTGCAGGAGATGAGGTGAAGTGGCCACGTTTGAACTTTTGACATTTTGAAATCTGGAATCATTTTGCTTTCCCTTGAATTTTCTCGAAGATTCAAAATCACAGTTCAATAGTGCACAATCAATAATCCTTAATCCGAAAAAATATGTGGATTAAAACGCAAAAAATGTTGAGTTTACATGAGTTCTGTGAGGCAGATCCTGTGGGTAACGTCATCTAAATACTAAAAAGAGTGTGTGAGTGTGTGTTTGTGTGTTACGCTCAGAGCAATGAACCCAAAACATCAACATCAAAGAGGCAAAATGTTAAATAATGATAAAGCCTTGATTGCAGTCTAATTAACTTGATTGAGCTACCCAAGAGCTGAACGGCTTATATATTTCTAGTCTGACCTGGAAAAACTTTGTGACATATCTTCATCCAAAAGTTTAAAAAATATATTTGTATTTGCATCTTATTTGAAAAACTGATTATTTATCGGGTCATTCATGAGCCTCCTGAATCTCCGTCACTCGGGCCTCTCGAGGACAGCTGAGGGTGTTAGCCAATCCAGGTTGGGGGTGCAGTCAGGTGTCAGTCGCTGCAGAGATGATCAGATTGTCACAGTCCCACTGCTTCCCTTGGAGACGGCACCTGAGTCGATGCCTGTGCCAACATCTTCATCATCACCCGCAGCAACAGCAGCTGGCCGCTCTGGACTGGACCGCGTGGGTGAAGCGGGCCAAGTGGGTCAGACCTCACTGAGAGCGCAGAGCCAGTCAGCCGTACGGCCCATTGTTGTTCTTTGTGGGAGTGTAGTGTATCCCTATTTGCTGGTCTGTTGACAGTGATGTTTGTATAGCCACTTTCTTGGAAAACTCCTTTTTATTCATATTTCAACAGTGTGACAGATCATAGACGGGGTAAATATTAATCGCAGTAATTAACATATTTGAATAAGCACTGATTACCATTGCAGTACTTCTGCAATTCAAGTGCAGTTTTACCATCTTTAATCTCACGTGTCAATTATGGATGCCAGCAAGGCCTCTTTGTAATTTCTTTGTTGCAGACTCCTCTCAGTGCCACAGCCGGTTCACTAAGTGTGTCACAATAACCCTGTAAAGATGCTAACAGGCAGATTTTTGTCAATAATGCACATATGATACTAAAAAAAATGGTGTCTAACTGGCACGAGCATTTTCAGAATGAAATTAAACTGAATTGACAAAAAAAAAAAAAAATTTAAATCTAAATTAAAATTTTT
>VURO01051089.1:52595-65143 GCA_015108175.1 Pelvicachromis taeniatus | reverse complement strand
GCCTGTGGTCTTCCATTTCCTCAATATGTTCCTAACTGTGGAAACAGACAGCTGAAATCTCTGAGACAGCTTTCTGTATCCTTCCCCTAAACCATGATGGTGAACAATCTTTGTCTTCAGGTCATTTGAGAGTTTTTTGAGACCCCCATGTTGCTGCTCTTCAGAGAAAATTCAATGAGGGGGGAAACTTACAATTGACCCCCTTAAATACGCTTTCTCATAATTGGATTCACCTGTGTATGTAGGTCAGCGCTCACTGAGCTTACCAAGCCAATTTGAGTTCCAATAATTAGTTCTAAAGGTTTTGGAATCAATAAAATGACAACAGTGCCCAAATTTATGCACCTGCCTAATTTTGTTTAAAGAATTATTGCACACTTTCTGTAAATCCAATAAAGTTCATTTCACTTCTCAAATATCACTGTGTGTGTCTCCTATATGATATATTTAACTGACATTTTTTATCGTAACAACCAACGATTTATACAGGAAAATCATGACGATTAACAAGGTTGCCCAAACTTTCGTATCCCACTGTATACACATATTTTACACATTTTGCATTTGTAATTAACACAAAATCTGAATAAGTTGCCTCTTAAAACTAAGAAACGCAGTAACAATCTTACTGCATTTCTTGTGTCCATTTGTTTTTTTAAACTTATTTAACGCAAACTTGGAAAACTAGTCCAAGGAGATAAATATTCTAAAACTATTTACATGTCAAAGTTATGGCAAGGCAGGATGAGACTTAACATGGTAGGCCACTAATGATTACAAATATCATAATGTGAAGGAAAGAATACTCAAAATACTGAAAGACACTCATGTGAAACACTTTTAAGTAATCCTGTCAGCATAAAAAGGGAAAACCTGAGTCCGTGCCTGGAAACAGATCAAACACCTGCAAAGACTGCATCAGTAAAAACTGTGAACTTTACCAACATCCATCCACTCAGGAGGAATAATTCTACACTTCTGTCTCTGTTTTAGGTTTAGAGCCAGCCACACAGGAACATCAATAGGTAGTCCAGGGTTGAAGGGACCCAGATCTCCCTGAGAACACAAATACACATATTTTATTGTGCAGCACAATGCATTCCCCACTTCAGTGAAGTTGGAAAGATACTCACACATTTGCACTTTCATGATTAATAAAAAAAAAAAAAAAAATTGCTAGAAGATAAACAATGTCTCTTTCCAACAGCAGTAACTACGAGCTACAATCTGATTTACATCAAACGAGCCATCCTGAGAGTTTGACGAATAACACAGGTTTTCTTGTGCAGTCAACTATATATGACTCAGTCAAGTCTGCTTTCACACATTTAAAACAGATGTTGACCCAAAGTGTTGTACAGACAGGCACACTTATCCCCAGCGTTAAACTGATTCTGTCGTGATATAACACAAGGTTTAAGCACAAGGTTTAGCTAATATTTCTACAACTGTCAACGTCTCAGTATCTGGTCATAAAGCTGCTTAAATACAAACACAGCTGACTTACCCCGATTAAAAAGACTTTATCTAGGCTGAAATTTGGTATTATCTTCACCATCTCCTTTTCCGCTAGGAACTCGACCTCCGAAGGATCCATATCGGTTTGTTTGTTTTTGTGTTCAAAACTTCCTTCGCACTCGAACTGCACTACAAACCGTTCCCGCGCTGAAGGCAGCATAAACCTACAATGAAGACAAGGAGGAGATAACTACGTCATCAACAGGAAGCGCAGTATCGCCAAAGTGAGCATTATTGTGTGCCGTTTTATGGCACGTCATTTTTTTTTATATATTATTTCTCGAATCTCGGTGGAAATTGCATTTTTAAAATTATTAACTTACGTATGAGGTGCGGACCTGGCCGTGACGAACTGACTATACCTTAGATTTTAGTATAGCTTTGTCTACCCCGGAAGGAGGAAGTGGGCCATGTGACAATGACAACAGTTGCAACTAGACTCCACCAGATGGCAGCATTCACCAGGCAATAACGAGAACAGCGGCACTGACCTTCTACATATGAGAACAAAGTTAGACGTTTTTGTCAGTGTCTGGTTCTAAGCCCATTAGAATCGTGAGCGAGGAGGCTGAATCAGTGGGCAGCCAACTATAGATACTTGGTGTTCAAGTTGGGTCAGTGATGTTGGGTTACTGAACATCATGGACAACCCATCACACCTGCTCCTTTCTACACCACAGAGCTCATTCTCCCTCAGACTTATTCAGTCCTGTTGCCATAAAGAACCATTCTTGCATTACCACTTAGCAGAATTCTGTTTTGCATAATCTCAGTCTTATTATGTTTTCTATTTCATTCATATCAGTTTTACATGCAATTTTTCACTGTCTCATTTTAATGTATTCTGTGTTTTCCTGTAGTACTTTAAAAAAAAATGTTTCTGTTATACATTTTTATTCTTTATGCTGCTGCTGTAATTTTCCCTTCAGGATCAATCAATCCATCCAAAGCACCTGTGATTCATTCTGGGGTGTACAAACTGCCTCACAACATTCACACCACACGTGTCATATCAATTTGCAAAATCTGACATAGAAAATTGACAGAATACAACAGAATCTGTGGTTTAAAACAGCAATGATACTTCTTCATAAATCCAAACCATGTATTTTAATAACATCTGCTCTCAAATCCACTTCGAATAGTTCCTGTCAGTGTCACTGCGCTTGAGGTATTTCTGTAGAAATGCACCCATGCTGTAGTTAGAATTAGTTTCACTTCATTTATCGTACACTGATAGAAGTATTTGTACTGAAACTGGAATACTACATTCACAATTTAAATCACTTTCACATCTCTAACATTTTTCTAACCCAACATTTCTGTTTATTATTATTATTATTATTTATTTTGCTGACATGGCAGTGTGTAAGTAGCATGTAAGGTGTAACTAGTCAACACAAGGACCACTGTATTTGCTTTTTATACATTTAAAAATAATAAGAGTAACTGTCAGAATTCTGTTCTATCACTTAATGTGCTGGAGTAGAAAGTAGTATAAAATTAATATGGATATTAAGAAAATATATTGTATCATTTGTTTAAAAACTTCCACGAGTTCTTCACCGTCTTGCTTTAATCAGGTTCAGATACGACCACGCTGTCATTTAGTTTTCATTTCACAAGAATTACATTATGCACAGTATGAGAGACTGAAGCTGGAATAGGCACAAAGCATGAAATAACCTGTAGCCACGTGCGAATATGAACTTTGCACTACTAGATTATTAGAAAACCACAGCTACAACCATACATGACGCCTAGCACTCTGAGGTTAGCTGACAGTGCTTATTGGCTGTACCTTGGTCCAGGTTAAAGACAAAAGGTGATTGTGGCTCCCAAGTTATGGAACTCGCTTCCACTGGATCTAAAGTCCGTGGACTGATTGACATCTTTAAAAATAAACTTAAGACCCATATTTGCAGGATTTCTTTTATTTTGTGTTTTTTTTTTTTATAAACATACAATTTTATTGGTGTCTTATTCTGTGCTGTAAAGCACTCTGTGTATTTTGTTATTGAAAAAAACAATATAAACCTTAGTCACTTACATAACTTAGGCTGCTTCTAAACCATACAAAAAGCCCCAAAGCTGACCAGTGACTATTCTAAAAGTGATTTTAGGCTTTTTTAAACTGTCATGGCACAGATGCAGTCATGTGAAAAAGAAAGCCTTCACATGACTCTGCAATTCTGTGAAAAAACACCATTCAGTAGCTTGTAGAACCACCTTACGAGCAATAATTTGAAGTGCTTGTTTTGTGTATGACTTTATCAGTCGCTCACAGCGTGGAGAAATTTTGACCCACTGTTCTTTGTAACACCGCTTCAGTTCATCGAGGATGGGGATATTTGTTTATGCACAGTTCTCTTAAGGTCCAGCCACAGAGTTTCAATGAGGTCTGGACTTGAACTGGACCATTACAACACCTCGATTCTTTTCTTTTTCAGATGTTCTCTTGTAGATTTGCTGTTGTGCTGTGGATTATTGTCCTGTTCCTTGACCCAGTTTTGACCAAGCTCTCACACAGACGGCCTCAGATACAGAGGGTTTCATACTCAACTCAGTGACTGTGAGGTGCCAAGGTTCTGCAAAACAAGCCCAAATAATCACCCCATTTCCATTATGCAACTGTTGGTGTTTGTGCTGATATGATGTATGCGTTTTCCATTTGTCTTCTGTGTTTGTGCCCAGAGGACTTTGTCCCAGAAAACTTGTAGTTTGTTCAAACGTAACTTTCTAAACCTAACCCTACAGAAGCAGCAAGGCTTCACTTTACCTTAGCATGGCTGAACAGTCCTTTTGCAAATGACTGTATAAGACACAGCTACATAAGTTTAACACATAAGAGGCAATAAGAGACCTGGGAAACATGTAGATGTTTTCAAAAATCAGTTTCATTGTACATTCAGCTCAAAACAATTGCAGTAGAAAATGTTTCATCCACACAATTAACTGATAAAGTCTAATCTCAGTTACAAAAAGTGTTTCTGTAGTCTCACAATAAATATTAATTTTTTTTTAATATTTGGATTTAGAATTATCAATTAAGTGTTAACAAAGAATTTATCTAGTTCCTAAAACGGATTTCCACACAAAACAAAATTCACACATTCCTGTGATCTGATTCAGTATAGAGCCGGTCTTCATAAATCAAGAGCCAAAATGCAGATGTAGATCATCCAGACTGACACTCTGCGTTGCATTATTGGCAGTAACGAGAGGCATACATGCTAGAAATGCATCTACGGAAAGATTCAAGTCGGGGCCTGATGCATGGGCCAAAACTTCTGTGACCCTCTGTCTCTGCTTCAACGTCATCTAAAACAGGGGTCACCAACATGGTGCCCACGGGCACCAGGTAGCCCGCAAGGACCACATGAGTAGCCCGCGGGCCTGCTCTAAAAATAGCTCACTATAACAACTTACCAGTAAGCTGCATCTATTTTTATTTTTTGTTGCTATTTTTTTAAATCACAATTGCATTGGTATCAATTTGTTAGAGATAATATATTAAAAAATGTTTATTATTAAATATTAGATTAGCGCTAGCTGGTCTCCACGGAAACAGTTGCCATAATCAGTGTCTTTACATAGATGAATATCATTAATTATGAATGATAACATATAATTTAAGTTAAATTGAGGAAATTTGTTATTTCAGAAGTGTGTGTCAGACTGGTGCCCTTCACATTAATCAGTACCAAAGAAGTAGCTCTCACTTTCAGAAAGGTTGGTGACTCCTGCTAAAACTTTCAGACTTCACTTATATATGTGAATTTTGCTTCAAATCTTATATAAACAAGAAATTTAATAAAGAACACGTATTTATCCTATCAGTTGTAAAATCATTACCTAAAAATTAATAATTTAGAACTTTTTAGAACTTGATCTCTGTATGGCTAAGAGCAAACATATAGATTTTAACCTCTAGAATCTAAACTTTTACACATAACAAGATATCAAAACCCATTGCAGGGACAAAAAAAAAAAAAAACTAAACTAAACAAAAAACACAAAAGCTTTCATCACTGCAGCATCAACCCGTAAAAGGTGGACACAGGCCAACAGTGCACATACGGTGCTTGCCCTTAAAACATTTTGGCCTAACTGGCCAGCGCCCCACAAGTTCCCATCAGCGACAGAGACTTTTGATGGAACGCAGACTATAGGTTCAGCATTTTCATTCTCCTGTGCTACACAAGTAGCAGTGTGCATGCTGAATTGGCAGCAATATATTTGTTTGCATGTGTGTGTGCGTGCGTGCGTGTGTGTGTCACGGGTACTCCTGACTGAAGGTCTTAGCACAGATCCAGGACGGACTTGTTAATAACAGGGTTGGTCCAGTCGTTCCTCAGATCATCCAAGTGATTGTCAAAATCAATCAAGTTCTCATAAGAACGGCCCACCAGCAGGGCAGATGTGATTTTCTGTGCTTCGCTCCAGTCCTCAAAGGAGTCACTGGAAAACAATTTTAAAAATATATATATTCAAGCTATTAATACTGAAAATACAGGGTATATAATGTGCTTTGTCTAAATAATTTACGTAAATGAGAGAACACTAGGCGCTTGTACGCTGGAAGCTCTGAGTTAGCTGCACAAATTGTTTGCAGAGGAAGATAAAATCTCACACTAAAACAGCTTTTAACACTTACGTCGTTACTTCTCTGCTTTTCCACTTGTTTTCATGGTGATCGTAGATCAACACGATGGGTTCAGAACAGCTCATTGTTAACCTACTGTTGTCCACCTGCAGGAAAACACGCAAAATTGACTGAATTTAGATGTAACTTTTAGATGATAACAACAACTGCAAAAGACGACAGTCTACAAAAAATGTCTTTCAGAAACATTGATGTATATATTATAATGCATCCAATTACTTCTAAACTTATTCTATTTCTGAAATCTTCCAGGCAGCCAAGTTTGTTAATTTGTTCTGTAACATATAATTTTGCTGAAAAATATAAAAACTTTATGCAAGCAAATATATGATATAAAAGTGTTATTTTGTGTATATATTGCATGTATTTATGTTTCCTAGCGTGCACAACAACGAGGCAAGCCCAGACACGTCTGAGACTGAGAGCTGCATGTCAGACTGTGATGACGATTCAGTAAACAGGCAGCAAACTCCAACAAAGCAATGCTTTGCAAAATATGGAAGAAATTTGTTCCCGTTAAAGGTGGAAACGACAAACTTGTGTCACCACTTGAGGCAAAAACACACCATCGAGTACAGCCAGGCTATGATGGCATGTAGGAGATGTATGCAGCTGGGAATATGACACTCAAAAGTAAATTAACAACTCAACAGAGTGTTGCTGAAGCGCTTGCCAGCTGCACTACATATGACAGGAAGAACAAACAGTAGCTAGAAATTACTGATGCGGTTACATGGTGGAAAAGCGGCTGGTTTTAAGCAGCTGGTTAAAAAAAAAAAAAAAAAAAATTCACTCAAGATGCAGCATCCTGGGTAGAATTTTTTTTTTTCTTTCCAGTTTTATTATGTTTCAAAGCACTAATTCAAAATCTCTGCACACTCGAATGTGTGACAAAATTCCACAGAAACAACTGAGTTGTAACTCATCGCACACTGTGTCACTTACAGTTAATACGTAAACTATAAAATTACAATCAGGCTCTTGCTGAACGTCAACTTGACCGAAACACTGCAATTTATTAACTGCGAGGATACTGTGCTCCCTGATGAAGAGTTACAGGGTTATGCTACTTTTTTGTTAAACTGAAATGTTAAGCAGTTATGTTATACTTATTAAACCTAAAACTTCCAGGGAAATCACTAGTTAGACATGTTTTGTGCTTACATTTGCTGTGTCACTGCGATTGCACTACAATGCCACTGCTGCTGGCACCTTGTGGTCGATAGATTCACACTTCAAATTGGGCAGTATGTCGTCAACGACAGCAGCTCATTGGAAAAGAAGGATGGAAAATGTGCTACACTTTGTTTGCATGGATAAAATCCTGCTGTGTGCGAGCTGCAATCACCTATGAAGAGCTCAGCATTTTTTTTCTATATCGTCATTGTAGTAAATCTTACTGGAATAAATGATAGAATTTTGCAGCTTTATTTTCAACCTGTAGGACCAAATCAGTCACTCTATTTATACAATCTTATAAATTACTGTGTAAATAGAGACACTTATAATTTGTCACTAATACAATGTTCTTTGTTGTTTTTGTTCTTTGTTGTTACCATAACAATTGCTGCTTCACTGAAGTTCTCACAAATTCTGGCAGCCACTTTCTCTGCAACCTGGTTGGGCCTGCAGGAGAAAAGATCAAACATATATTAAAGCAGGATGCAGCATGGTTTCTCAGGGCTCGTTTTTCCCTGGAACAGCAGGGCGCCAGTGTTTCTACCTTGAATCCTTCGTGCGTTCGTTGGCTTGATAATATCCGACAATGACATAATTATTTTCTTTACACCAAGTATCAATCTGAGGTTGGAGCAGGGGTCCATCAGGTCAACATATAAGAACAGAAACATAGTTAAGGTCAGGTATATTTTATTTTGAACATGAGAAAATGGATACAGAGGCACTACAACCTAACAAATTACTACAATAAAACATTTTTTAAAAAAAGGAGAAAGAAATCCTGTAATATCATTTTAGAAGGCATACTAGATGGCAAATGTCTAAGCCACGTGTATCCAATAAACAGAGGTACAGCACTACGAAAAAGTATTTTTCTCATTTCTTAGTGTTTTTGTGAATTTGTCATCAAACAAATGTTAATATTAAACAAAGCTGACCTGAGTAAATACAAAATAAAATAATTAGACGGAGGGGGGAAAAAAAAGCTATCCAAACCTACCTGATTCTGTGAAAAATTAATTGTCCCCTAAACCCAATAACTACTTGTGTCACCCTTGGCAGGAAGACCTGAAATCAAGTGCTTGTGATAACTGCCAGTGAGTCTCTCACATTGCTGTGGAGGAATTTTGTCCCACCCTCAAGACCATCACACTATCACCACGTTTGACTGCTGTTATGATGTTCTGTAGTAATTTCATACCAATTCTAAACAGGTTTATGGCTTTTGCCTGAGAGCTCTCTAATGATGCTATTTTCACCCAGTGAATCATGAACTCTGACTTTAACTGAAGCAAGTAAGACCCGCAGATCACTGGTTGTTTTGGGTTCTTTGGGGGCCTCCTGGGTGAGTCACTGATGTGCTCTTGGAGTAAATTTGGTAGGTGGCCAAGCCTGAGAGGGTTCACCACTGTTCCAAGTTTTCTCCACTGGTGGATAATGGCTCTCATCATTCTAATGAATTGCTCTTTAACCTCGCCACACCAGCATATATTAGTGACTTTAGATCATAGCAAGATAAAATGCTTTCTGAGATCTTTTAGCTTATTTTACTTTGACAGATGTGAAGTGATTTCTTGCTTTAACAGATTTAGCAGTAATCAGGCCTGGGTGTGGATTGTGAAATTGAGTCGTTAACCAAAAGTGTGGTTAGTCACAGTTAATTCATGATGTAACAAGGGGGACAATTACTTTGTCAAACAGGTCCAGGTAGGCTTGGATTGCTTTGTTACTTCAATAAATTAAATCATCACTTTAAAACGTACAGTTTCTATTTAATTGGGGTAAATATTTTTTTCTTCTTCACAGAACTCTATGTGCAGATACTTACCAGCGTTAAGGCTACTTCTAGCATTGGTGCCAGAGCTAGAGTACCGTGAAACAGAGGCACACAGTCCACGCACAAAACTGGCTCAGTGTGGCTGTCTTTCTTTTTGTCCTTCTTCTTTTCTGCCACCAGCAATCCATTCACGGCGCAGTGTGGATATTTGGTAGCATGTAAAAGCATTTTACAGTACGCTTGACTTGTCAGCTGAATGGGCATGTTTCTAAGAAAATCGGCAGAATTTGAGTAAAGACTAAAGCTGCCAGAGTGGCTAAGTTAGACGATAAGGAGGGGGGACAGCTGTCTGCTACCGTTAGCTATCGTTACTTAACATGCCCGGAGAAAAGTAGATGTACACCTTAGCAGTCAACTTACTGCCACGATATGAGGTCGGAAGTATAGATTATGATGAGCTCATTAAGCTCTACAATTATCCGAAATGACAGCAGTCCTTTTATGCTGGATAAATTACTCGGCATGCAGACACAGGAGCTAATCTTACTTCCACCTTCCACTCGTTGCTGTAGCACCGGTGGTGCCGTAAATCAGAACTATCGTAAAATGAGATCACAGTCCATCCGGTCAAACGCACAATTTACGTATTTCCGTTCCCAGTCACACTTCCCTTCAGATTGTCGGCGGACGGGAGCAAGAAAGAGACAAGAGGTAGGATATTGTTTGATTTTTTTTAAAACTCTTAACCTTTGTAGATATGCATAATTTTAGCATACACGTGAATTAGGAGGTTATGTGCATCCCAAGAGTAAGCAACGGCTTGCGAGGAATCGTCTATTTTAACCGACTATGTCGAAGCCTATGGGAGCGAGGACTGGCTAATGTTCCGGGTAGCTGTCATTAGTATGTAGCATCAGGTTTATGAAGGCGGGTTTGGTGTGAAGATATTAAATGTTTTAGTCATTTGCCGTTATTAGGCATTAATGCAGTTTCAGTCTATAAAAGAATTGTGAATATTGCATGATCGCGTCAGAGAATCTGGTATTTCTACGAATATTTATCCCCTGGTGCTATGACCTTGTGTTTGTTGCTAATGCTAACATTAGTTAGCGGCTCCAGGAGTCACCAACCTTTTTGAAAGTGAGAGCTACTTCTTTGGTACTGATTAATGTGAAGGGCTACCAGTTTGACACACACTTCTGAAATAACAAATTTCCTCAATTTAACTTTAATTATATGTTATCATTAATAATTAATGATATTCATCTATGTAAAGACACTGATTATGGCAACTGTTTCCGTGGAGACCAGCTAGCGCTAATCTAATATTTAATAATAAAACATTTTTTAATATATTATCTCTAACAATTTGATACCAATGCAATTGTGATTTTAAAAAAATAGCAACAAAAAATAAAAATAGATGCAGCTTACTGGTAAGTTGTTATAGTGGTCCTTGCGGGCTACCTGGTGCCCGCGGGCACCATGTTGGTGACCCCTGGTAGCCGGACGGTGGTAGTAAAGCCAAATGTTTTGCACTCTTAACAATAAGCACTCCAACCTGGATGATTATTTCATGTTGGGAAAATTTAGATATGAATGGTAATTGACTTATTTTAAAATGAACAAGGATTTTATGTATATAAATAGCTTATAAAATATTATAATGCATGCTATGTAAATATGGAACACCTACACTGTGCAGTTTATTTGTTGTTATGTATGTACATGATCTCCTATTAAAACGGGGTTTGCCTTAGAAATTAAAAGATAAAAACAACTGTAAAGTTATTTAACCTTTATTAGTGCTTAATACGTTTTTGAATTTCTCTTATATGACGCTTTCCAGAGAATGCTGGCAACCAGAGCCCTAAGCCTTATTGGCAAACGTGCCATTTCCACATCTGTCTGTGTGCGTGGAGGACATGGTAGGTATAAGGAGAAATGCATTGAATATGTTCTATTTATGGCTGGCAGTATAACAATAGACTCTGTTTGTGCCACTGACCTTTTAAAAACTTTGTTCATATACACCTAAATATTTAAAATGTGCCATCACTCAGTTTAAAGTAGGCCATTGAAAATAAATGAAGCTGTTTGTATTGAAAAATGAATCTATATTCTTCCTGTAATACCACATTTCTAATGTGTAATGGGACCTTGGCTGGTGTGAAGAAAAAAACTTGTCTCTGGTAACTGACACCTTAACTTTATAGCAATAGATCAAAGAAGATTCACCAAAGTTTTACAACCAAAATTACATAGAGAAAAATTATTTTTTAAAAGTACAGATTACACTGGGTTTTACTTTATTAACAAAAAGCCCAGGCTTGTCAGAAGTGTTGTTACTTCTGCAGTGTTGCAGTTTATTATAGGCCAAATCAGAAACTGAACACTATCACAGCTCACAATTTGAAACCAAATCTGGACAAACTTGTGTTTGTGGGTTTTGGTTTGTTTTTTTTTTTGTTTTTTTTCCACCACTGTATATAAAACATGGACATAGCCACCGAAATGTCAGCTGAGGGACGTTTTCCCATACACTTGTATCTAACAAGTCTTTATCAAATCAGAGAAGTGGCCTGACTGCTGGTCATTAAAAAGAATGCAGGTTTAAGGCACTTATCCATTGGCTTCACTTTTCATACCTCAAAGCTACTATCAACCTTTTATACTGTCTGTGATTATTTCTGACATTTTGTTAGCTATAATGTTATTTGATAGCTAACAATTTAGACCAAGTGCTACCCATTTGTTTGGCTTGCACCAAATAAATATATCAGTCAGAATATTGACAAGTTTCATAGTTGGACTTGCAGTGTTTTGTGGTTTCAAGTGGCAGTACATCTAAACAGTAATAAACAATATTACAGTGAACTAGACCCATCGTTTGAGAGTAGAAATCTAAAAGCAAATTAAAATGAATCTGGTCTTGGAATAAGCATAGTAAATAAAATAAGGTTTTTAAAAAAAACATTGACATGAACTGAGGGATTATGTGTGAAAGTAATTTGATGAGTTACTGTGGTCTCCCCTGCAGGTGTTGCTAAGGTGGAGGACTACACCCTCCCTGGGTACTTTGACAGCACTGATACCCCTCTCCCCGAAGTCAGCTATGTACAGAACCTGAGTGCAGAGCAGAGGTCCTTGAAGGAGAAGGAGAAGGGCTCCTGGGCTGCACTGTCTAATGAAGAGAAGATTGCATGTAGGACTCAAACACGCTATAGTGTTGTTCACCCATTTATACTAACGTAATGTATAACTGCACCACGGCTATTATGTAGGATGAATTTGTATGTATGACCCCAAATGGTGAGTACTTAAATTGTTTTGTTATGGTATACAGTATTTTGAAATTCATGCTAAATAATGGGAATGGTGTAGTATTAAAGTCCAAGAGGTTTTTTT
>VURO01051089.1:14260-38146 GCA_015108175.1 Pelvicachromis taeniatus | reverse complement strand
TACCTCCCTTTTTTTTTTTTTTTTTTTTTTTTTTACCTTTTATTAAACAACATTTAAATGATTACTGCAAAGTAATGCTGCTGCAAATAATACACTTATTGATAACTACCCCTTCTAGCAAATTGCAGTGGTTTATATCTCGCTCTGAAAAGTCATTGTACTGTACTACAATTAGGGCTGGGCAGTATGATGCAATATTTCTTGAGCTTTATTGGGATACACAATATATACACACTATGTTTAAATAACCTCCAAAAACAAATGTTCTTTTCAACCATGTAGTGCCTGAAATTGCAGTGGTATACTCATTCAAATCAACCGTTCAATATTTCTTTCCTGCTTTGAATACACAAAATCTGAATGAATTGAAATGCTTTATTTTAACCATTTTTTTAACCATTGGGTGCACATGGAGGTTTTTCCACAAATGACAGTACTGTCACAGTAAGTCTCTTTCTGTGGTCAACCCTAGACCGAGAACAGTCATAGGTATCACAGCTGTTTATTTAACATTTTCTTTGGTGTGTAGGGAGACGGTGACATGCGGAGTTTAAACCATTGTTCATTTTACAGTGAATGACTTTTCAGCTGGTGGAAAAAATTCATGGTACTGCTACCTTTTGCAGCAATAGTTTTACAGCACGTTTTGCAGATTAACGCATTTTGTTTGACATCTTCCTTGTGAAATCCAAACGTCAGTGAGTCTCATCCCCTCGCTCCTCTGAAAGTCCCGATGTCGCCATATTTTTCGCTATCTGGTAGTATATTAACACACATGTTCACCACAGTGTGCCATATAGAAAATTTTCAAGTTGATGGGGGGGGATTAATGATGCATATGGCAGCTCAATATTGCCATGGCAATTTATAATTGATGGTTATGACAAAGCCACTTTAACCGTTGTACGTGGAAAAACTTGCGAAATATTGAGTATATTTGATATATTAGTTGAAGGCGTTCACTTCTGTGTTATTGGATCAGACAAACGACAACATTTTTTAACAGTGTGGAGCAGCTAATTTTTATTCTACTCTCTCTCTCTCTCGCTGTCTCACTTACATACACACACAAGCACACACTCTTCCATTTTAAACACATAAGACAACTAAATTATATTAAAATATGCTTTTAATATAAATATTTCATAGAAGGTTCAAAATACACTCGTATCTCTGTTGAAAACAGACGCATATATGTACGATCACAAAGCTGCACAAATTACATATAGGTTTAGGAAAAGAGGAACAACAAGGAAAAAAGAAACTAGTGTGTCACCATTTTAATTACACTACCTTCTGTAAATTTAACTTTTTGGCATGAATACTCAAAGTATGCTTTTGACATGTTCTCTAATGAAGCTTGGCTGGATATGCATTTATAGCTTACAATCCACCTGTTTCTCAATGTTAAGCTGACTAACGTTTGAAGACACTGTAGATGTGGTATGAGGCAACCATGTTTCAGGGAGTTCTGTGAATATTGGGGTGGACAATTTATGTTGTAGATTTGTTGTTGTAACTTACAGCATGAATACAGTTATACTTAAAAATCACTATACTAGCAAATCTAAAAAAAATAAATATTGTAAAAGTTATTTTTTGTTTCCAATAACTTAATTTTAAAATGTAAAGTTTACTATATTCATTACATAGTGAAACATTGCTCTTTTTTTTGTTGTTGTGTTATATGGATTCTGAAAATCAGAAATCTAGTATGTCAGATTATGATTCAGTCAGTGTAAATATTGTGCGTGTCTCAGTCTAGCTCAATACATGCAACCACAATCATGGGAAAGACTGCTGAGTTGACAGTTGTCCAGATGATCATCAACGCCCTCTTCAAGGAGGGCAAGCCACAGGAAATCATTGGTGAAAAAGCTTGCCGTTCCCAGAGTGTTATATGAAAGCATATAAATGGTAAGCTGAGTGAGGGGGGGGGGAGAATGTGGTAGGAAAAGTAACTGGGATGACCACAGCCTTGAGAGAAAAGTTGAGTCAAGAACTTCACAAGGAGTGGACAGAGGTTGGTGTTAGTGCATCAGGAGCCAACAAAGCACAGTCCTTCGGGAAAGGAGCTACAACTGTCACATTCATAATATCAATCATATCCTGAACCAGAGACGGTATCAAAGGAGACTTATCTGGCTAAGGAGAAAAAGAACTGGGCTGTTGCTCAATGGGGCAAAGTCCTCTTTTCAGGTCAAAGTAGAAGCTGCATTTTATTTGGAAACTAAAGTTATAGAATCTGAAGAAAAACCGTAGAGGCACTGAATCCAAGGTGTTACAAGTCCAGTGGGAAGTTTCCACAGTCTGATGATTTGGGGTTTCATCAAATTCAAAGTCAATGCAGCCATCTACCAGATTTTTAGAGTGCTCCATGCATACATCTGCTGACAAGCTTTATGGTGATGCTGATTATCTTTTCCAGCAGAACTTATCACCTGCCCACAGTGTCAAAACTACTGCCAAATGCCAGAAAGTTGATTCTATTTAATCTAGACGTTGCATTTTTAGTGGGAGAAACATTTTGTCACTCATCTAAGTGACGAATGCTCCAGATGAACAGAATCAGCTTTCTGGGATTCCCTTATCTGGATGACTGAGTATGCATCAAGACTCTACTACCAAATGGTTTGGTAACTATGGTATTACCGTGCTTGATTGACCAGCCAACTCTGTTACGTCTGACCTTAACCCTCCAGATAATCTACGAGGAAGAAAAGAAACACCTAAACTAAAAATACAGACAAGCTAAAGTCGTGCTTGTGGCACTGCCGAAGTGTTCAGTAACACCTCGGCAGTGCCACGAGCTAATTGCTTCCGTGCCACACTGCACTGATGCAGTTTTTAGAGGTAAAGGAGCTCCAAGTATTGTGTATTAATGGACGTACTTGTCAGAAGAAGGATATTTTTTATGATAACTTCTTTTTCGATTTGAAAGACTGTTATTTATTTGAGATACTGGATTTCTGATTTTCATAAGCTATGAATCATAGTCATTAAAAAAAATAAAACACAAACGGCTTAAAATATTTAAGGTTGCATGTAATGAATATAAAATATATGAAAATTTTGTTGTGTAAAATTGTATTATGTAGTTTGACCTTAACCATAATAAATGTTATTTCAATTAAGGGTTTTGCTTTCCCCTCTATCTCCAGTACAGAGCATGGTTACGGGCAAGTTTCCGTCCCAGTCCATTCAATGACCAGGAGCAGGTGGGTGCCCTGCTGAGCCAGTACACAGAGCAACAACAGAGCCAGACGAGGGGAGGTGATCACAGCTGGATAACTGTCAGTGGCTACCCATCCATGCGAGCTGATGCTGATGGCGATGATGATGAAGGAAGCAGCTGAAACACAAGTCTGGTCATGCCAAATTTGTGCTCATTGCTGCCTGGAAATAGGCAGTACCTACTATTCTGTACTCATTTCCAAATCAACCCTCAGTCATAGCTAACCTACATGTATTCATCCAACTCTAATGCATAAGATAATATAAGTCCCCTCTTACAAATCGAGCACTTTTTTATTTTATTTGTCTCCGTTTTTTAAGAAGCGATGGAGGTTGATTTAGAATTGTGTTACAGACCTGTATCCACTACCACCACAGTCCCTTACAACCAAAATAAGGGTATTGGTGCTCACAGACGCCTTACTCTAAACACCTCAGCACCTTAGCCATGATGAGTGATGACCTTTGTTTCCTCATGGACTCCTGCAATGTCCAGCTCAGCAGCCTTAATGCCATAATAAATTAACGGCATCTTAAATGAACATTTTGCCTATAGTTATATAAATATCTAGTTTGTTAAATCTTAGTTAAATCTAAAACCAAACTGATGATTGATTTGATATGTACAAGTTTGCAAATCAGCACTGATTTTTGTGTTTGTAGGTTTGACAGCATAAAATTTGTTGTCACATTTTCCCTACCTATAAATAACTGCAACATACATCATAAGCATTGTACTGGCCACTTACAAACATCATAAAACAATGAATTTATCGCTGCCTATGTAATTTACAGCATTTATGTTGACATAGTTGGATACTGCTCTTTCAGTATAGTTAGCACTTTCACTTTCATTTGGTTCATTGTAAAGAAAATTCCAAGCTGTGTACACGCCTCTTGTACCAATATTTGTTACAAAATCTAGCATCAGAAATCGACACCAAAACAACAAAACAAGTCTTTATATAAACTAATAAAATAGTGTGAGACTAAAAAAAAATGTTATCAATTCCCAGCAATTATTTCTTCTTTGCGTCAGGGCTGAGAGGACTGGGTACCAAGTTATCCCTCACCAGGCACACAGGATTAAAGAAGAGCCAAACCTTTATAAGTAGGTTGACACGCAGAGACCACACTGTGGACATTTCAAACGAACGAGTGACACGTAAAAATACATTGAAAACGAGGCAAAATGTTCCTTTAAGTTTATTAATAGCAGGTTAAATTTGGAAATTCGAATTTAAATTATAACTACATATTCAGGACATCTGTAGTCCAAATGTTAAAGTCTTCCTGATTTTACCGAAGCTCTGATGTTATCTTTTTATTGTGTCAAAACAGATTTTTAAAGAATTTCTGTTTATTGTTTCGTGGATAATGTTTATTGTCCTAATTGTGTATTTATGGTGTTTTGTTTGTTGTGTTTTATAATGAAATGCAGTGATGGTGAAAGAGCTGGAATTGTTAATAAATCCACCCTATGACGATTGCGGCGTGTGTCTTTATAGAAAAACATAAGAAGCAGATTTAGCTCGAGATGTGTATTTGAGGATGAAATGTTAAAATTGATTAAAATAATTAAATTAATCTCATTTTTTTCCTTAAGGTTTTCATTGTTTTACTTAATGAAACAAATATCAGTCTAAAATAAGGATTATGTTATGACGTCAGCCTTCCAGGAAGCAAAGAGCAAGTCTTTCCTTGGAATTTGTTCCTGCTGGGCTGGTGGGGTTGTCAAGTTTCTTCCCCTAAACAGCAGTGTCTGATTGAAAGTGTGTATTTCCGAAATATTCCTTTGTACAACAAGCGAGTGGCATTTTTGTAATCACAAAGGCATGTCCAGACAGGTTAACTGTTGGCAGGATTTCCAGAAAAGTATCTTACAGTTAAGCAAAACATTAAAATACTAACTGGAAGCCTTCTGTTATGACATGTGTAATGAACTGAATCGGATCCCAACTAAATCTCCCAAGTCCTGTTCTTTTTTTAAACAAATAATGAAATTATTTAAATGACTCGAGCATAAAGATGTGCATAAAGAATCGAGTATTTAATTAGCTCGCTCCTTTGTTTTTGTATTCTACTTTTTGGTGTATACAAGTTCATAATGTTCCACGTTGACATCAGCACAAGTTCATATAAAAGTGAGAAGCAGATGGTAAAAATGCTTGATGTTTCTGTTTGAAATCTTGGTTCATTTATGACGGTAGGTGTCAGTTTCTGAAATAAACAGACACATTAGTCCCTAAATGATGTCACAGGGATTTCGTGATGGATAGATAATAACCGTAAATGTTTTTAATAGGTAGAATAATAGTTCATGTTTTGTTTTAATAATACGCTGCGGTTCCCCTTTTTGAGCCTAATATTTCACACGTCATCACGATCATTTTAAATAACGTTAACACGATAACGTCTCCAAGGTGTCTCTGACACATGGAATCAGTCCACATCACCGTCGCACGGACAGCTGACCACTTTTACCTTTACAACTTTCTGAACTTTCATCGGAGGATGAGTGGGCGCAGAAGGGATATAGTACCTTGGTCTGGAGCGCAGAAATCCCCTCAAAGCACAAGGTAACTTGTGACTTTACGGGTTTATTCATAGCGCCGCGTCCACGCAGCTTTTAGCGTAGGCAGTAACTTTATAACCATCGTTCGTGTCAGGCCATTTCTTGTAAATGCCCACGGTTAGAAGAACAAGTCTTCCGGTAGGGGCAGTCTTACTGAAGCGTCAGTATTCGTCATTGGTCAGAGTGTGGCAGTCAAATCCTACCCTGGATATATTCATTCATGACATAGAGCACAAAAAACTTTAAAGGCATGCGTTTCGGAGAGCGCACTTGATTAAATCTGACAGTGCGCATTCTATCAAGATCACAACCCCCTGCCAAGAGCTTAATCAACCTGTCGATCTGTAAGTGCTTTTGATTTGAATTTCTGTTTTTTTTAAAAAAAAAAAAGACAACTGCACTTTATGAACTTCGACAAAAAAAGAGAGACATTTTCATAATGTCGTAAAGAAAGTTAACTTTTACTATTTAACGAACTTTACGCGATATTCTCCACAGTTAGCTATAAGAGAGTTTCCACCATCAAGATGTCTAACACGGGAGGTCGGAGACTGAAGCAGTGGCTGATGGAGCAGATCCAAAGTGCGCAGTATTCTGGACTCCTGTGGGAGGATGAAAGCCGTACTATGTTCCGAATTCCATGGAAACACGCAGGAAAACAGGATTACAACCAAGAAGTAGACGCATCCATTTTTAAGGTTCGTCTCACTTTGCTCCATTTACATATTGCTGGTTTTTTTTGTTTTTTTTGCGCAGTCCTTTGGGCTAAAACCAGAACTAGTGTGATTCTTAAAGTTGTCCAGTACTCCTCCTCTGACTATAAGTCTGATTCTTTTGTGTGATGTAGACTATTACATTTTTGACATTTTTTTTTCTTTTTGTTCTTTTTGTGCATATGCATGTTTAACTTAAAGTTATGGTCTTATGAAGTGTAAATTTTAATGCATTGTGGTGTACTTATATAACTGTTAGATTTTCTTTAATTCATTCATTCTTTTTTCTTTTTTTCTTAAGAAGAGTTTACAAAAATGATATACATGTCTCTTTATAACTTCTTAAGGTTTAATCCAGTACAATCATATACTTTTTTTTTTTTTAAATCCTCAAGGCCTGGGCTGTGTTTAAAGGCAAGTATAAGGAGGGGGACAAGGCTGAGCCTGCAACATGGAAGACCAGACTTCGCTGTGCCCTGAATAAAAGCCCTGACTTTGAGGAGGTGACTGAGAGGTCACAGCTTGACATCTCTGAGCCTTATAAAGTGTACCGCATTGTTCCAGAAGAAGAGCAAAAGCGTGAGTTTGTGTTATTGTGGCATATCTCACAAAACACTCTATTATCTTTAACAAAATCACGTTTTCATTTGTGATTAGAACTGAGAGCAAATTACGCATGACAGACTATAGTTCCTATAGCAGTGAATAATTAAAAGGCTATATATGCACTTTGAACCGACTCATTGTGTTCTATTCTTTCACCCATAGACGGCAAAAGTTCAGTGATGGCTGTGACAGCTACCACCAGCTCTGGTGAGATCACAGATATGGACTGCAGCCCCGAGCTAGAAGAGCTCATTAAAGAGGTGAGATGATGTCTAACTTTCAATCTTTTTTTCATTCCACCCCACCCCCACATATATTTAGATGCACTTAGCCTTTATTGTCACTTAGCTTTCTTGTCACTTTTTTTCCCCCTTACCACACTGTGCTGTCTCCTGCAGCGCTTCACGGGGTTCACGCTTGTTGCACTCAGCATGAAAACCATCCCACTTGTTCACAGCTGTAAAGTGTACAAAGGTGCTTTTGATAACATCTTATTACATTATTGTCCTTTTGCAGGAGGAAAGCTGTAGCATCCAAGCCAGTCCAGAATATTGGTCCCAGGGCAGCGTCAATGGTAAGATTATACTTTGTACCTAGTTTACAATGCAACACACAACTAGATTAAATGAAGCTATTCACAGCAGTTTGTCACTGGGTATCGTGTCTCAGCCTTCATATATAACACTGTTGTTGTGACACAACTTTTGAGAGACATAAGATTTAATTTATTTGCAAAATAACTCCAGTAGAAAACTCAGTGTCTCTGCATTTGTGGGTCCTAAATGGAGGTTATTTACTTGACTGTTGAATTCTGCAATGGAAGAATTGACTAACATCCTGTAAAACTTTGCTGACTCTTGTGATTATTTCTTCGTGAGATTGTAATAGAGAAATGGCATTTCTGATGACGCAGCAAAGTAAAGACATGACACTGTGGTTGTGTCCACTGCCTTGGAAAAAAAAGGCCTCAAACCACCTCTTCCTCCTCTAATTCACAGCTTTCCCATTGCATCAGGAACCTTTGCCATCAAGCAGTCTCAGTTCAGGTATTTGCTTATTGTTATCCATGACAGTACCTTATATCATCTACTTGTAGACAAGCTTTTGGCTTCCATCTTTTTGTTACATTTGTACATATTTGTTTTCATTTCTGAATCTGACCAAATGTTTTCTTCTATAGGTCTATGCCAAATGATGATCAGCTTTTACTACGGAGGAAAGCTGATGCACTCCACACTGGTAACTCATCCTGAAGGATGCCGAATCTCTCCGCAACATCCCCTGGGTCGGGGTGCCCTCTACAGTTCAGACAGCATGCAGAGTGTTTATTTCCCCCCCGCCGAACTCATCGAGTTTGAACGGCAGCGCTATGTCACACGCAAGCTTCTGGGCCACCTGGAGAGAGGTGTATTGGTCCGTGCAAACCAAGACGGCATCTACATCAAAAGGCTGTGCCAGAGCCGTGTTTTCTGGAGCGGATTGGGAGATGTGGGTTCGCAATATGGCTCAATGCCTGGCAAACTTGACAGGGATGCTGTTGTCAAGATCTTTGATACAGGAAGGTTTCTTCAAGGTGAGGCTTTATATTGATTCCATATTTTGGATTTACAGAAAAATACAACTTTGTTTTTTTTTGTTTGTTTTTTTTGCTTAAAGGAAGTAAGACTAGATACTTATAATTTGTGGAGATTATCTAAACAGCCGTTTGTTTATTCTGTATGCTCCAGCTCTACAGCTGTACCAGGAGGGTCAGATTCCTGCTCCTGATCCAACAGTGACTTTGTGTTTTGGAGAAGAGCTGCATGATCACAATAGTGCCAAAAACAAACTGATCATCGTCCAGGTAAGACGTGTGAAACATGTCTCACTCAGACTGCTGACTAGTAAAGCATTACAAATATCACTTTTTTAGTGCATTGACCATTTTTAAACATGAGCTTGTTGTGGCTAATTCTTTATTCTGAGAATTAAACAAAAAACATAATGTTGATCTTTTTTTTTCTCCCCATGGCAGATCACTTCAGTGAACTGCCAGCATGTGCTTGAGACAATGAACATGCGTCGCACCCAGCCTTATTGCAACAACCCAAACCTAGAGATGTCTGATGATGTGGCGTCTGACCAGATGGCTCGCATCTACCAGGATTTGTGCAGCTACAGTGCTCCTCAAAGGCAAACTTACAGGGACAACATGCCAATCACTGCCTAAGATGTGAGCAGTAATACCTGACAAGAGCTCTTCAGCTTGCTCTAAACTGAATATAGAACATAAGAAGGACAATTTTTTGCTTTTCTAACACACTGGCGAGCCAAACGTGAAAGAGCACATTTCTTCTTTGACTGTTAAGCTGAAGCTCCATATTAGAAAGTCAACAAATTTTTTTATACAAGTAATGTTTACTTTTGTATAAATACAGGGCATAACTCTGCCTACCATCTGATTCATTTTTGTAAGATGTTTTTATTATCCAACTCAAGAGAACAGGTAGCATATTCATGCATGTTCAAATACTGTATTTCCTACAACTCAAGTCTGAACAAATCTTTCGTATATATAAAGATTCCTGTTCAAAGTCTTTTTGAAAAATGGCAGCAGTTTGATATACAAAAAGCATTCTAGTTTGCAAAACTGAATTTTATTTTTGATATTCTCTCTTCTTTTTGCTGTTTTTGTGACTTTTTTTTTTTAGTTTCTTTCCTGTTTGACAACCAGCTGAATAAACAACCAAATTTTATCAAGCGTTAAGTTGATAAAAGTTGCATAAAGTTTTAGATGCAAAGTGGCATTTAATGAAAGATAGGTTTTACTATCAGAATTTTTAAATGATAGACATTTAGTTCAACCTTTTGTAGACCGTGTTTCGAATAAAACTTTTTTTACTGAACTACATTTCTGTTTGTTTGTGTACAATCATACTTATGTTTTGTTTAACAAGGATTATTTTGTTTTGACAAAAATGACCTGCAGAGAAAATACTTTTATTCAGATCAAAGAAATTACATGAAATATTTATATATGTGTTAAATTTATGCCAGCATATTCCCAAAGGATACCATAATGAAACCAGGGGTTCCATCATATTATCCTATAGGCTTGGTAGTTCAGGAATGGTTGACATTGTAAGCTAAATTACATATACACACAATCTAAGCACTTATTGAATTTTCTTAATTTTTTGGAGCACTATTAAGGTGACAGTTTGTCGAAACTGAGAAAACAGAAAGCGATTGGTAATCTTACTGGTGTAGAAAAGAAATGCTAACTGGTATGAACTTAAGCCTTACTCACACAGGCCAAGAGACTGGTCTGGGACCCTGTAACAACGGCTTCCCTGAAAATGAGTTTCCCTGACCAGTTGATGAGCTGGAGGTTGCTCGTTGTCACCAGCTGATGTCAGCTCCAAAGAGGGTGCTGTGCCAAAAAGGCTCCTTGTGATTGCTTTGGTTGGTTGCTGCAGTTACTCATAGTTTGCATAGAAACACTACCTTGTCTGCAAATACTTGCTATTCACTCTTCAAGCTATAGTTACATTTGAACAGGTGCACCTTTTGAAATGGTGTGGTTGCAGTATTGAGACACAGCTTTTACTTTAAAAGCAAAAGGTTTATGAGTAAATGCAGCAACCTGCTATGAACCAAAGCAATCACAAGGAGATTTTTGGTGCAGCCTTATTTATGACTTTGCAACTAATTTCACGCAAACAGCTTCTACCAGCCTATCGTATCATCTATGTGCTGCAAAAAGGGACTCCAGACCTGAATAAAGATATCTTCTCTCCCCTTACCTGTGTAAGTTACCTGTTCATATAAAGCCATTTTGGTCATTTGTTCAGTCACAGAAGTTAGATGACTTCCAATGCCAATCAGTATTATCCTGCACCCTGTTATGGTGACCAGATGCACCCACAGCCTCTGTCTTCCAGATAGATTAATGCCATCTGGTAACAGACCCAGGACACACAAAGCTGGAGACCATTCAAAAGGTTAATGATCCCATCCCACATGTGGTCATTTTTTTCACATGCATACAGCCTATTATGCTGTATTCTTTCTGACACTTCCAGCAGGTGTCTTTGTCAACTAATTTCAGTCTGATTAGTTTGCTAGGAGTCCAATAGCTTCTGTGGAGTAATTTGCATTGGAGAAGCTGTGATTGTGTTTCACATGAGCAACCATACCAAGATGTAACCAGCTTCTTCCAACTATTCTCTGAAATCTGAATTCCCAAATCTCTCTCCCAGCCCAGCTTCAGCCCCTCTAGATGGGGCGATCGTACCTCTCTGAAGATCCCATAGAATTTAGATGCTCTGATTCTTGATCAGGATAGGTCTTTCAATCTGCATATTGAACAATTATGTATGATTGCTTTCTTCCATTTGTACAATATCTCTAAAACTAGAAACATCCTGTGTTAGAGTGATGTTGAAAAACTAGCTCATGCATTTATTACTTATAGGCTGGACTACTGTAGTTTGTTATTATCAGAATGTCCTGAATTGAATTTAAAATCGTTCTTACCACAATCAACGTCTTAAATAATCAGCCCCCATTTTATGTTGAAGACCTCATAGTACAGTATCACCCCAATAGAGCTCTCACACTGCAGGCTTACTTGTGGTTCCTAGAGTATTTAAAGGTAAAATGGGAGGCAGAGCCTTCAGCTTCAGGTCCTTCTTCTGCAGAGATGGGCAGTAACACATTACAAGTAACGCGTAATCCGATTACTTTTTAAGTAATGAGTAAAGTAAGGGAGTACTCTTGCAAAAAAGTAATTAGATTACTGTTACTTTCCTGTAAGCACGCTGAGTTATTGCGTTACTAAACCGTGATTTTGTTTGTGAGAGTGTCCCATGACAATGACGTAAGCACATACAACGTTCGTGGCACGTGTGTAGATCAACAATGGATAATATGGAATGAGGGAGAGGGTACGACCATGCAGCCTTTAAAGTACTGACATTACTTTGAGTTTAATTCGGTAAAAAATGACAAAAACATTAGCATCTGCTGTACACTCTGTGTGGGAAGAATACTTCTTACTACAACGAAAAATTAAATGTCAAATCTGAGCAAGCACCTAGCACGCTGCCACGGGAATGTGAAATTCACAGAGAAACCCCCCGGATCCCCCCACTGACATGACCGCTGTGACACTGGGCAAATCTCCGACGGCCCCACTCCTGCTAAACATCGGGAAAATAGCTTTAAGAGCCACAGGACAGTGCCACTGAATATTTGATTTTATTTATTTTTTGCTGTGTTTTACTTGCATCTATTTGAGAGAGTGAGTGTAAACACAAAATAATATTTTATTTTATATGCTGGAATATGCAGAAAACAGGTTTAAAAAATTAAAGCTAATAAAACAAGTTTTAAAAAGGGACTTTTCCATTTGATGCAATTTTATATGATGGATTATGAAGAAAAATAGAATTGGGCTGAACAATCTATTGCTTTATTACGTATTCAGATTGTGTATCATGTTTTGTAAAAGTAGCTAAGTAATAAAGTAACGATTACTTTCGAAAACAAGTAATCAGTAAAGTAAAGGCATTACTTTCTTGTAGAAGTAATCAGTAATTAGTAACTAATTACTTTTTTTCAAGTAACTTGGCCAACAGTGATCTTCTGTGGAACCAGCTACCAGTTTGCATTTGGGAGACCGACACCGTCTCTACTTTTAAGATTAGGCTTAAAACTTTCCTTTTTGACAAAGCATGTGGTTAAGGCTGAATCAGGTGACACAGAATCCTCCCTTAGTTATGCTGCAATAAGTCTACATTGCTGGGGGCTTCCCCTGAGGCACTGAATGTTTCTTCTTCACTCACCATGTGTTCATAAACCACTCTGCATTTAATTATTAATTATTATTCATCTCTGGCTCTTTTCCACAGAACGTCTTTGTCCTCTCTTCCTGTTAAAACTGAGTTTTTCCTTTCCACTGTTGCCAAAGCACTTGCTCTTACGGAGTCATATGATTGTTGGGTTTCTGTATTATTGTAGGGTATTTACAATTAAAAACAAAAACAAACAAACAATGTAAAAAACAGCAACTTTATCCTAAGGTCAAAGTAATGAGCCTCCTGACGTTATGCCAAAGCTACAAGTTTGGAGCACTGGGCTCTTCACCTCTACTAACTGGAGTTCTTCTTCTTCCATGTGTTTGTTGGGGTGTTTTGGATTATTGTTAATATTATTATCTTAGAAGTAATATGCTGGGTTTGTTTTGTTTTGTTTTGTTTTTGGTGCACACTTATTAATAGGAATGCCTCAACAGTCTAAGATGCAGCTTCTAATTGGAATTCACAAACCAGTAGCTGATTAGGCTACCTCTATCTTTTATATACAGGTTACGACTTCATTCTACACCTAAACAGTAAACTGATATCAGACATTTGTCTTTGGTTTCACAATCTGATACCAAAAACAAAAGCAAACTTTATGTTTGTGGTGAATTACCCATCTCATGTAAGTTTCTGGGCCTGTAAACTCCACTGAAACATATGTTGACCACTAGTGCATGTCAGCTGGGAAATAACAAAAGACAAACAAAAATCTTGGTTATTATTTAGTATAGATTTTAGAAAATTGAAAAAGAAATGCATGTATTTTAAAATGCTTGCCTGCAAAAACTGCAAATGATTGTGAAGATGAAGTGGCTAAAAACAAATAACATAAATGGACATAAGGATACATATACACTTCTTGTGAAACAGCACTTAACTGTGTTAATGAGTTTGAAAAAGAAAACGGGGGGAAAAAAAATCACAGTGACAAAAATCTTCATTATAAAAGCAACTACCCATGAGTATTGCCACTTACTTTGTCATAGTGACAACAGCAAAAGTATATTTAGAGGGAACTCCTCCACTACCAACATGGTCATTTACTATGAACACACAATGTTTATTGCTCTAGCTTAGGAATGATGAAACTAAGACACAATCTGAAACTAAAAGAGGGATCTAGTCAACGTATGTCAGGGAATCTCTCAACTGCTCCTTCCCCACACACGCAAACATCTTCCCAGTGACTAATGATGACAAAAGACAGGAAGAGAGTGGATCAACTGCTGCCATTAAATGATAAAATGATTCCCAATAAGACAATGACATCCCTTCTTCTATTTCTTGTTCTGTGACTTCTTGTTTCACACAGTTGGTCACTGTGGGCCATGATTGTATTAGATAACATGTTAAACTGAGTATATGGTATCATTATTGGTAGGGAAGTGTGTACAGCATCTTGGATAGACTGACAATTTTGGTGGTGGTGGTGGTGGGGGGGCGGGGCGGGGGTGGATTGCTCGTGTAGAGCATCTGCAGTGATTTCTACCACAGGATCAGGTCTGTTTTTGTCATCCAAAAGATTTCTTTTAATTATATTATTCTCTCTCTTTTAATTATATTAAAAGAGAGAGAATAATTAATTATATTATTTACTGCAAATGATTTTAAATACCCACTCAGTTTTTCAATTATTCTTGAATTAAAATTCAAAATAATTATCCAAAATAATTGAATTAAAATTCTAAATAAGCATGTACACTAATGAGCCTCTTCATTAAGTACACCTACTTAATTGCTTGTCAATGCAAAAATGAAATCAGTCAATCATATGGCAAAAAGTCAGTGCGTTTAGGCATGCAGGTATAATAAAGAAGTGACTGAACTTAAGCAGTTGAAACACAGCGTCAGAGTAGGGAAGAAAGGTGATTTGAGTGACTTTGGATGTGATGTGGTTGTTGATGCCAGATGGGCTAGTCTGAGTAGTTCAGAAACTGCTCTTGAACTGGGATTTTCCCACACAACCATCTCTTGGGTTTACAAATAATGGGTGAAAAAAAAGAAAGAAAGAAAAAAAAAGGAGAAAATATACCGGCAAAAATGTCTCAAAAGTCAAAGGTGAATGGCCAGATTGCTTTGAGCTGTTAGGAAAGCAACCGTAAGTAAAAACAACACTCATTACAACCAACAGAAGACCACGTTAGAGGCCACTTATATCAGATAAGGACAGGAAATTAGGATTAGGATATTGTGCAAAAAAGGAGATTGGCATGGATATGCAGCAACCGTGTGAGGAATGTTTCCAGCACCTTGTTGAGTATATTGCATGAAGCGCTTCTGAAGACAAATGGCAAAGTGTAACTAATATAGTGGCCAGTGTTGATAGTTTCCAAAACAAACAAACAAAATTTAATTTTCAGATCTGCTGTTTTTGTACTTCCAACAAAAATCAAATCACAGGTTGTATATCCAGATCACTGCTTTTAATCACCTACATTTTCAGGAATGTTGATGGGGCCTTGCAACATGAAAATAATCAGTACTCACACAGTTTGTGTGTGTATGTGTTTTCAGTTCCTTAATAAGAAAAGCATTGGTTTCTAGTAGTCATTGTATTGTAGTCACTCACTAAACCATATTTTGTACATATTTTGTTTTCATTAAGTTAAAAACCTAAAGTAAAAGAAAAAGTAGTTCAGAGTGGAATTTACAGGAATAGAGAAAGAACAAATACATATAAATAGACCAAAAAACAAGTTATGACAAATAAACAATAAATGCATATAAACATCCTAAACATAAACAGAAAGTACAAATACAAGCCATTGGTTAAAAAGAATAACTATCGACCCAACATCACAAATTTTTTGTATGTAGACGTTTCTGGGTAGCAGGGATGGGTAACAATTTAAATAGCTTTTAATAATGACAAGCAGATTTGCTGCAATGACTCACAGAAAAATCACCCAATTAAAGCAGTCATGTGCTCTTCATATGACATCTCTGGATAAAACCTTTCACTTAAATTAGAATATTGAATGGTTCATTGAATAAAAACACAGGTGGAATACTGTGTCTGTCTCTGTGTGTGTTTGTGGTTATTTACATGGGGGAGTGCTGTCTAAGTTCCACAGAACAGGAACTTACTTCAAAAACTGTCACAGGAAACTGATTTCACCCCCTCCACCCTCGAATATCATGTTAGACACTGGAAGAAACTAATGTATTTTTGTAGTTATTTTACACTTTCTTGTGATTATACACATGAATGACAAATGCATGTCAGTTTGATTTGAAAGCATGCTCATTACATCCACAACATCAAAGTTTAATAAGGCTCTCCCCAGCTCCCCTATATGAACCTTAAAATGTAACAATTTTGCTTGAGATTAATTATTTGCAAGTTCATGTAGTTTTTTTTCTAATGGTAAAGATTTTTTTTAGTGTTTGTTGTTCTGAAGTGTCAGCCACATTGTTAAACTGCTAGATAAACACATATTATTACTTTGTCAGCTTTACGCTTTTGGGAAATACTGTATAGTAAATTTAAAGCTACACACAGAAACCAGCAAGCTTAGCCTAAAAGGTGGACCGTAAATTGGTCTAATGGTAAGAATGGTAGCATGGCTTTTCTATTTTACAGGCTACTGTTGTTGTTTCTTAAAATATCTGTGAAATAAACTTACAGAGCTTTTAGAACTGATAAGCAGATGTCACCTTTTTACAGAGCTAGTCTGGCTGTTTCTGCCGCTTTCCTGTCTACCAGTAATTTGTGATTATTTTGCCATTTAGAAAAATATGGCATTTATTAATCTCTTCACATGAGTCTTAAAGTATAGTACAGTATAAATATGTGCATGTTCCATGTTCCTGTGCTCTATAGATGGCTGTAGACACTCACAGTTTTACCTGTCTCCTGACCTCCTCTGTACATAGTAATGATTATTTGATTTTCAGTCCAGTTTTTGTGTAATTTGGCTTTTCTCCTTGTTATCTTTCCTGCTTGACAGCCACCCTTACACTCAGAGCATACAGTGAACAGTAGATGGATTAGCAGAAAAGCCATTTTCAATTCACATGTACTATTTCAAGTCTTTGCTGAAATGTTTTTTAAGGATATAGCATGTTCTTCTGCTGTAAGTTTCTTTTTAGACCTGCTACCTCCACTTGTCCAGTTTCCTCAGATTTTTTTAAGGACGGTGCACACAATGCTGAGATATACCAAGTTTTCAGTTAACGGCTCTTTGGGAATCACCACGTTGGTGCAAAAATACTTTGCATGTCAAACTGTGTTATGTTTGGCATTTTTCATACATTCAATTAAAGAAATGCAAGGGAATTATTTATTTTTGTGACAACCTGCTAGTAACAAAGTTACAAAGTACAATTAATTAATTCCACAATGTGTCTACAGTATCAGTCATGTTTTAAACACAGCACTGTTTCATCCCTTAAATTGGGAGTCTGTATAAATGACTCACAGGTCAGTGTTAAATGTCAACAAACAAGAAAAGCATTCCTGTGAAAATGATCCAGTAAAAGTACTTGATTAAAAATAAGTAACCCCCCCCCCAAAAAAAAACCCAGTCAATGTTAACTAAAGTAAACAAAAACAAACAAACAAACAAACAAACAAACAAACAAACAAACAAACAAACAAACAAACACTTGTTTGTTTGTATTGAAAGACCACTTACAAAAATTACAAGACTGGTTGCAGTCTGCCTTTTATTATAATTACTGTTATTATGATTATTATAATAATAATTATTATTATAGCATCACAATTCAGGTAAAGTACATACCTTCAAGTTATTAGGCACTTAAATTACCCCTCTATAGTGATCTCTCTTCAAAGATAGATACATTACCGGTACTTTGATACACTGCATTAGATCTTTATCTAATCTGTGTCGTGTCCTATGATACATGGTGCACAGCAACTGCCATTCTCTTCTACAGTACTGTATATTATGATTTGGCACAGTGGAAAAACTTTTTCTGGGAAGTGACAAAATCTTAAAACATTGACTTCTGTGAATGACCAATTTGATTTTTATTGTTTTTATTTCTAAAACACAGATTCTTGGAACTGTTTCTATCCTTTCACTTATGTTGAAAAACTAAAAAAAAAACACACACATTGCTGTGTTGACGTGACATGATCTGCAGGGTGAGCAGACGGAAGAGAAGTAGACAAATGCTTCTGTGTGTTTTCTGCTAAGGGATGCTTTTCTGCTCAGATTTTCAGTGTCTGCAGTGTGGTTCTTGTCGCATTGCAACATCTCTTTGTGGCGTCTGAGGCTTCCCACAATAAACCATTAGAGACTGATGACAAACAGAAGTAATGTTGCTATCATACGCAACCATGTCCATCGGCTGTAGCATTTCAATCTGTGCTCTGTATAGGCGCTTAAAGGAAACAGTTCTTCTCGTGAAAGGGAGCGCTTCAAGGAAATTAAGCAAAAGAGGAATCACTACAATTTGAAAGCTTTCCCTGATAGACTAAAGAAATTACTTTTTCTTGTTTTTTTTTTTGTTGTTTCCTGATTTCTCGCTAATGCTGACTCCTCACTTATTGTGCGGAGGTTGGCTGCAGGCTCAGCACTGACCTTTACATTAATTTCCTTTCTTTCTTCAGTGCTTGTATCAGCTGTAATTTAATAAAAACAGTCAAAACTTCTATTGAAAAATATCTTCATGCACCATATCATTTTATCATTTGTGGTAGATTTTTGAAGAATTAAGAATTATGTAAAAGAGCCTTATTCATTGCACTGAAAGGTGAGCTAGTCAGAGTATAAGAAATGCCTCAGTGGGAAGTTGTGATTTACATTGAACAGGTTGTGTTATGCAAGTTGTGCTGCTGAAGGCGTTGGTGGTGTCTCTGGGGAGAACACTGGTTTAGACTCAGTGTGGGTGAGATGAGAATAGGCATTCAGAGAGGAACTGGGAGAGCACTGAGGACACTGTGAGTGGAGAGACAGGTGGACGAGGAGCCCACATCCTGGGACACAGGGAGAAAGCCACCTAACCACACACACGTTGTGTAGACACACACACACACACACTCAAACACACACCCACGCACGCATACACAGACACACATGTACATGCACACACACACTGTGGTAGCCACTTATGTAGGATCATATCCTCTAATCAGTATCAGTTCATGTCCTTCACACCAAAAGTCCCTTTAGCTACACACCTATGGTGGTCTTTTGGGGGAAAGGGGTGGGAATGGAGAGGTGGGGGGTGGGGTAATGTATTTTGAACAAAGAGCAGTAAAAACGTTCAGAAACCGATATTCGGTTTCTTGTCATTAGATCAATTTCATAATGAAGACAACAAGACAGTTTAATAGAAACATATACCCACTGGAAAGTGTGTGACGCAGGAGGAAAAAAAATTGACATGCAAAAGTGAAAATAAGGAACTTTAGAGATTTATAGGAAAGGGTTTTATTGTAAGGCACTATCAGTTTCAAAGTATTAAAAGGTTACAATTGATTTACATTTTCTGCTCAGATTTTCAGTGTCACGTGTAGTTTTATTGCTTTTTAAACATTTGACAGACAAGCCCCTCAATCTTTTTGTACGTATGTTTCCTTTAAATATCTGACATGTGACTTATCTAACAGGCATTCGTGTCAACAGCTAGCAGTTGTGGTAATTTAAGAGAAACCCTGTAAGCAAATTCAATTGAAAACTCTAAAGTGATCACAGTTTTGGGTTAAAACACCTTTTAACGACATGTGTGAATGCAGTATTTCTGAATCAGTGGGTGAAGGAACAGCTGAAAATTGCATCAGTCCATGTCCTGTTTATTGCACTCTTTGACAAGAGTGATCCCTGACCGCCTGATTTGTTTCTGGACAGGAAATACAGAAAGAAGCCCAGAAAGAAGATCCAGCATTCAACTTCTCCTCTAAAAAAGAGGAACGGCTGCTCTATGGGCGTGTAGTGGCAGAGTTAGAAAAAAAAGGGTAAAAACTTTTGTTTATGGGACTAAAACTTGAATGGGAGGGAAACGACTAATTTATGATGATTGAATCTTACCTATATGTCAGCTTTTTTAAGTGACAGAATTTACAGGCCTTTTACCTTAAGACCTTTAGAAACTATTTAACTGAGGCAGGCTGGATCAATTTCTGTAATTGCTTTAACCTCCTAGGACCTGGTGTCCACATATGTGGACATCACATTTTGGGTTGTTTAAACCAAAATACAACATTTTGCTCTACAAGGGCCTGAAATCCTCTTACGAGGACATTATACTGCCACTGTTTGATCAAAATTTAAAAAGAATGTCCTCATATGTGACTCTCATTTTTCTCAGAAACAAAAATCGGGTAAAAAAAAAAAATCTGGTAATTCTTTGTTTTTATATTCATCAGGTCCCAGTCAGCCCAAATATCAAAGAGAAATTAAAAATGCATGCCATGAACGAGTTCGGGTCTTAGGAGGTTAAAAATGTGTCTGGAGTCATTTTTTTCACATTCCCTGACAAAGCCACCTTTTACAACAGTGACTAGAATGGATGTTGGATTTCTTGCTATCAGGCAAAATGAGACTTCTTTCTCAACTTTCATCATGTTTATTTTTTGACAGTATTGTTTGGAGCATTTGATGTTGCCACTATCAGCAGCAACAAATGACATAAGCTGCTACTGGCAACTTACTGATTCAAGTTTAACCATGTGGAGTGGTTTGCTCACAGAAATACTTGCATAGTATGTGAATAAAATACATTCATGCATGATTTTTTTTCTGTTTCATGTTCAAGAGAAGCAAAACCTATCAACACGAAAAGAAGGTGATGGATGTTGAAATGAAGGGGAACGCCAGGGTGGGGTAACAGTCCCCGAGGAACCAGAGCTAGGCGAGCATGAGAGGTATATTGACATGAAGCTCACAGTTCAGTGCTCTCTGTCTGAGCATGTGTATGTGCATGCAAAGCACAAAGGTGACGGGATGTGGGTAGCCAGAAAGGTGATAGCAGAAAAATACCTGTGAAACAGACTTTCATTACAGATATTTTGACATCACTCTCTTTAGATATGTACAGTATTAACAATATTGATTTTTTAAAATCAGTTACATGCAAAAAGAGAATACAACAAGTGCTGTTTGCACTACATCATGTAACAAACTGATAATATTACATTACTTTGTCAGTGAATTGATCATTTATAAGTATTTAGTTTTCGCATGCATGCATGATCTGAGGTGGATTAGATTTGACTCCATCTTTGATTGAGGAACAGGACCTTTGTGGTTTAAAACCATGTTTCCAACTATATCGTTGGACCGACTGCATAAGTCACATTGATTACACAACCTCTTTCAGAATAAGAAGCCACACATGGGCCAGGCGGCAGGTGCTGCTGTTATGGATTATTTAAAGTTGCTCTAAATCGGTTCCAGTACAGCTGAATGAGTCTGTGGGCCAAGCTGTCTGTTGACCACAAGCCTTAGTAGAAAGTACAGTCACATTATGCACTTCCCTCTTTGAAATACCATAATCCATACATGACCATCACATGACCAAGGTGGAATTACCTGTTAATGCAGTAGAATTAAAAATACAAAAGTGGTGGACCTGTTATAAATATTGCATAGTTATGGATTGTGATATTGTGAAGATAGTGCACTTATAAAAATGTATTTGTGTATAATAAGCACTTTTGGAGGGGGATTGAAAGCAAAATATGGCACACAGGAAAAATTGAGAAAAATTTGCATTTTTAAAAGCAGAAACCCAGTGAGGGATTCAAGTGTATTTTTATCACAAGATTTGCATGTTGCCGTTCTGTGCCGTGCCCCGTCGAAGAAGAAGAGAAAAAGTGGCACCACTGAAGCAGATCCTCTATGGCTAGTTAACCATGATGGTTTGCACAGTTTGCAGTTCACATCAATAGAGAGTGCGCAGGGGAAAATCCTGCTTATGTAATTTAGGGCAAAAAGAAAGGCCTAATGTCATAAGAGTGCTCAACGGCATGAGAAGGAAATAGTGAAATTTGTGAAAAGAGGAAACATGATGTTGGTGAAAGATGAATTATGGGTTATTAATGCACATTTCATTGTGAGTTTGCTTCAAGATGTGAGTGCTGAAAGAAAAAACCGGCCGCTCACCTCAGCTTTCATAGCTTCACATTGCCATCTAGTGGAATCAGCAGGTTGGAAACTAGCCCCACACTACAGTACAGCACACTAGTTTTCGTTTAGTTTAATAAATCCCCGCCCTTTAAAATTGCAGTGAAAAGTCAAACTTTTGCAACTTTTGGCATTTGTCATCTTGATGAGAATAGCATTTGATGTTCTGATCTTTTGTTTGAAATTATTCTCTAAGATATTAGGTTCTATATTTGTATACATATTTTTTTCCTCTCTATGTTATTTAATCATAGGTAGCAAACTTTAGATATTCTGTACTTAAGAAGAAGCAAAGATACTCATGTTAAGTACTAATTCAACAAGTACAAGTGACAAAGTGAAGGCTCTGAAATGTGTTCAAAGTAAGAAAGTAAAAAGTAGCTACTTTTTGAAGGACAATTCTACCAGCTTTTGTGTGTAAATGTAACTGAACCTTGTTATCTTTTTGCCTCTTTTATTCCTTTGTATGTGATAAGCACTGGTAAACAATAACCCAAATAGAATAGAGAGTACAGATAAAAAGTAAGAGTAAAAAAGTTGTCAGAAAAATAAATACTCAAGTAAAGCACAGATACCTGAAAATTCTGCTTAAGGACAGTAACAAAGTATTTGTGCTTTGTTACTTTACCCCTCTGCTTTTAATACAGTGATTTGTCAAATCTGAGGAAAACAGTGTCTCATAAAGTTTGTATTATTTCCAAATGCTGCCTGTATGCCACCGATAACAAACAGGATCTAATTCTTCTTGGCACTGCTTGCTATCTTGATGCACACTACAGATAATTCCATTCCTTCATTTTCCTAAGCGATTCCTTCAGGAAAAGCTGATCATATCTGTCTATGAGCTCTTTGGGCTAATTGTTTATTTGTTGTTTCTGCTACATTTAAAGCCTCCAGACATCACACACACGTGACCACCCCACAGCTATAGATATTTTTCTGTGATTGCTCTGCAAATTATGTTGTGAAAAATTGTTTTGTACATTGAGTAACTGTGGTAACAACATTTCTATGTACATCTTAAGAATGTGATACAATAAAAGAAAGATATTAATTTGCAGCATCTACAGAAAGTTTCTTGTATTCAATTCAATTCAATTTTATTTATGTAGCGCCAAATCACAACAACAGTCGCCTCAAGGCGCTTTACATTGTAAGGTAGACCCTACAATAATACATACAGTGAAAAACCCAACAATCATATGACCCCCTATGAGCAAGCTGTTTGGTAATGTGTGCCTACTTTGTTGGACAAGTTTATGTTGTCCTTATTACAAGTTTTCAACTTCTGTGCTCTTCTCTGGCTTCTCTGTCTGTTGTTATTTCAGGAAATACAGCTGTAAAAAGCTGTGGGGGTTGTGAATTCTAATCTTTTCCCAAAAATCGGTCACCACAGAAACCAATGCTATTATATTATAGTGGAGTATTTGAATCACTGTGGTAGTCGTGCTGATATCATATTGAAAAATAGAACTATGGAGATTATAAAATGCAAATTTAGAGCTCTAAAAATTGATTTTTAAAAATAGTTTTGATACCGTAGAATGTTTGACATGTGTTATAATACTCGACATCTATTTAATATTCTTTCTTGTCTTTTACTATAAACGTTTGTTCGATTAATGAGTTACAAAAGCAGATGTTGTCGAAGTCCAGGACAACTCAGACATGTCTGTGAGTCTTTAAGTGGCTCATTTAGAAGCTCATTGTTTTACTGAGTCACTCTGCCTATGTCTCTCTCATTTTGTCTTTGTTACACACACACACACACACACACACACACGCAAACTGGATGAACAAGCATTCCTATGCAC
>VURO01051089.1:0-14042 GCA_015108175.1 Pelvicachromis taeniatus | reverse complement strand
AACGAGCACGCGCACACACACACACACACACACACACACACACACACACACACACACACACACACGCACGCACGCACAGACACATATATTTTACAGACTTTCCACACCAAGCCTTAGAATGATTTCCACCTCATCTTCACCTAATCACTCATTGATCCTAATTGAATACTTGGCAGTGAACACGGGTGGTGATGGCATGCACCGAACTAAGGAATCATCAGTCTTTGTCTTTTGTCCTATTAGGTACTCTGACTAGTCGAGAAAACTAATGGAACAACTTGTCCACACATCCACGTCTGTGAGAAAAATAGTTAAAGTTGTTTTTCACTGTTATTTTGGGTATGAAATAGCGAGTTCCTTCAAAGATTGGGGATGTGAGAGTACCTTTTGTGGTTTGACCAAGCATGTTTCCATGAGAGAGGGGCTTTTTTCTTGCGTCTCACGTGAAAAGAAGTTTTCAGTTGTGTTTTTTAGAATTTGCAAAATGCTGAGAAATTATAGTAAAATGCACTTGACCTTGGATCTTAACAAAGGTTGTTGCTGTATCTGTTGAAAGAGAACAGACGCCATTGGCTGTATCAGCTCAATCGTAAGCTCAACTCATGAAAAAGGTTGTCTCTAAACGAGCAAGAGTGGTAAGTTACTGCACACATACAGTGACTAAATGCAAGGATAAAGAAAAAGAAACAAGCTATATTTCTGGTTGCCCCATATATGGCAATAGTCATCAGCACAGTATAATATAATATAAGCTTAAGATTTACTCCACCTCTCCCAAGAGGCCAGCTGAAGCAGCTGATCTCAACCCTCTTCATCGCATCCTGGATCCAGCAGCAAATGGCTGGAGAAGAGAAGACCTGGTTCGCCTTAAGCCTCTCCCTTGGGGTGAATTACGATTTCCCGAGTAAGGCCGAGCCCGGGGAAGCAGACTGAATGGTCATCCATCAGCCTGGGTGTCTGCATCCTCTGAAACAATGTGTGACCCCTGGGCGCAAAGAGGGTCAGAAGAGGAAGCCTTCCACCCTCATGCACATACACACATATGCACACCAATAATTACATGTGCCACTCTGCCCTAGTCTAAAGAGGACTTCAGAGTAAACCCTGTGGACGTAAGATCACATTGATTGGCAAAACTTTTATATCTTATCAGTACTCCAGCAGCACTGTAATGCCGCTCTCTACGTGACCAAAAAGCTCGTACATATAGATTTCACCAGTGTAGAACAAGTAAGAATTTATGATACAAAAGCAAGTCAAAACACCTGCTTTTTTCCAAATGTGATTCATTTCTTGAAGATTATCTTATTCAAATGTATTCAGCGGAATTCTGGGACAATTTTAATCAAAGTCAGAATCTTTATTACTAAGTGTTTTTTTTTTATTTAGGCAAAATGTATATAAAGTAATTCAGTCTCACTTCATTAAGTTACACTGACTTGTATACAGTGAATAGGAACACCATTCTAAAGAAGACCCAATCACACTTTTCTGCATTTAATTAAGTTTAGTCTTGTTACTTATTGTATAAGTGTGCACAGTATAAAAGTACAATTGAGTAACTTCTAATAATATCTAATACCTCTAATGTTAGTATTTATTTAATATAAAGACATTTTTATATAAGATATATGATTTACATATTATCACCACCATCCACACCGTGGAGGTTGCACTGCTTCTTTGGGGTTTTTCTAATGTCCAAATCAGAAAATACATGAAAACAGACAATAAATACACATGAAACTCTTGTTTTTATCTTTCTGGCTGAGCAATGTGGCTCCTTAGAACTTAATGATGACCCCAGCACCAGAGAAAACTGATCATTTATTGGTCTAAAGGTTGTTAATCCCAGCTGGTTGGTGGGAAGGTTTATAGTTCTGTGTAGACCAAGGGATGGGATCTATCTGTATCTCTGTCTGGGAACCTGACAGCTCTGGCTTTAGTCTACACCCAGACCTCCTACATGCATGTCTCACTGTTTACTGCCCGCCTCACACTCCTCCCTCTACACATCTATCATTTCAGCAGACCACACACACATGCGTGACATACACAAAGACAAATACACACATACACATACCCTAACTCAAAGGTTATTATCTCTTGATTAACCTTAACGCAAATCAAAGTCATCATCTTAATAACAATGAAGCCATAGCTCTTACTAACCCAAAGTTACTGTCCTGTAACTTAAAATAAAAGAAAGAAACTTTAACTCTTGACACTTATAGCCTCATCTTTGAAAATATCCTCATACTGGACATCTAAAACTTACTGGGTTCCCGCTGGGATTCAAACACGTGAACAGACTGATTCTAACTGCACCGACTCACTTGCTATTCAAACTCTGACCTGCACCAGTGTCCTTTGGTACAGATGTGTCATAGGAAGCCAGATTTCTTGCTCATTCCACACGCAATTTCCTGTAATAAAAGCAGTTTGAGACGATGAGCTCTGAGCAAGCTGATGCCAGCCAGTGATACCTGCACACTAGGGAATTCTGCCCACGTCTGACCCCAAAAAATAAAAGTGTTGTCTACATACCAATGAAAGTTTATCAAACCCTACAAGGTTAATTACACTGGTGTAAAAGAGCAAAAACTAACTGATGTGTTGATGCTTAATTTGTTAGCATGTATGAGGATTTGTGTGGGGATATGTTTGTATGTGAAAGCTGTTTCTCAATCTCTGGTCATAAAAAAGAAGGCTGTTAAGGTCAGCTTAAAAAGCAGGAAGAACATCCGCCCCATCCACCCACCATTTTCTTACTTGCACCATCCATTTATCATTAGTCAGACTGACTACAGCTCCAGGCTTATACACGCTCTAACCACAACCCTACCACTAACCCTTAAACCCAACATGGCTTCAACTCTCAGCTTTCCCACATTAACCCATTTCCTGGGAGAGCTGGAGCCACGTTTTCATGCCCACTCTCTCAGGAAATTACTCCAATCTCTGGCTGCAAACATATATATAGTTTATGGGTTTTTCTTCGTCTTTTTCAGGCGTCTGTTTTTCTGTGGACTTCTGATCTCATGCATTGTTCACACGTTTCATTCAATGCAAGTGAGAATGCTGGTGGGTAATAAGTGACTTTATCTTATTGGAAGGGTTTGTTAGTTCTCTGCTGTCATGCTTACCAGTGGTTTTACAGTATACATAGTACTAAAACTAATTATTATTTCCAATGATTATGTTGTTAAAAGACCAGTTTGTCGCAACAGAAATCTCTGTTTACTGTGAATCTGAACATACAGATAGATCTGCTTTATTGTTCCAAAATTTGAGATGTGTAATCTGATACTTCATTACAGTAACGCTCTGTGTGACTACACTTTTTTTACATCAGTGTTTTTGAGAAAAAAACAAATTCAATTAAGATACCAAACAGATTCCAACCGTTCTAAGTGGGAGCAAAACATGTGGAGGCATTTTACCCACCTCCATAGATATTAACCTCATGGTGGAGCTAGAGGAAAAGTCAGGGGGCTCTTGAAAGTTAGTAGAATAGATTGCCTGCCACGAATGTCTGTAGCTACACTGTCTGTAAAATGCTGTGGCATTTAGGCCAGCAGCTGACCCACAGATGGACTTTGCTATTCACTAGAATTGTTACATTTTAGTCTTTTCTGGAAACAGCATCTCTCTTAGGCTATTCAAGAGAATCCACAGAACACACTGCCAGTTTTCTTAAGGCCAATGTCTTCGGTAGACAGTTCCAATAAAAACTTGTTGATTGTATGTCATGCTGAATGGTTATCTAAGTATAGGGATGGTTTCTTAAGTTTGAGTGCTGTGAAAACCACAAATAAAATTCCATTTGCCCTCATTCTGGTGTGCAGTGGAAGAAGTGGGTGCCTCAAAACCTGAGGATATTAAATCTTTTGTTATAGGAAATAAATAACAAAATGTGTTTTTGCAATTTGGGTGAAATGACCGTTTAAACAAATAAACCTATTTAAAAGCTGTGTGTGAATTTTGGTATAAAATTTTCATGTAGTCAATAAAAAATGTGATTTAATAGTTAAATTCAAAGCAAAATTCACTGATTACAGAAGTATAATAATCCAGTTCTCTCTCTGTGAATGAATCTCATACAAACAGCCTCACGGGTCCTTTTTTCTTTCCTTGTGTTCCAATCTCAGAGGGATTACACGAGCCAGCAGATTGCTGTCTTACATGAACATTAGCGCCAGGTCACACAGACAGGATGTTGATAGTATCTCTGCCTCTCTTTTGCTTTCTCTCAGTCGACTTTTGCCCACACCAGAAAGTTCATCATAAAAAAACAGAACCTAAAAACAAAACTGAAGATGAGAATATGCACAGGAGCAAATGTACGCATGTGAATGATCACACACACACACACACACACACACACACACACACACACACACACACACACACACACACACACACACACACACACACACACACACACACACAATGAGATACTTACTATCTTAATCATCGAACATCGTCCATCCCTTGTTTTACTCATCATGGCAGAAGACGTCTTCTTTTGAGGAAATTTAGGAAAATCCATTGTTAGGATGTTGAAATTTCATTTTGAATGTTTACACTATCCATGCACTCTTGTGTAATCTGAAATCTTTGGATTTAAGCAAAACAAGGTAATGTTACACCAAAACATATTACTCAGAGTAGCAGCTCAGGGCCCCAGAGGACTTTAAATGTTAAGGTGAAATATTTCACCTTCACAACCATCCCCATTCATAAACAACTGCACACATACATGTTTAGTACTTGTGCTATATTAACATGTTTAACACTTAACTTCAAACAAATTCTCCTTAAAAGTAATTCAATTATAAAAACACTTTTTGGCTGGCTGAACCAAAAACATATTGACTCACAGTCACTGATGTTAAATTAAATTTACACCAAGATAAATATTAGCAGCTCTCACTGCTACGATCAACTTCTGGTTGTTTCCAACTTGAGGTTTTGTTTTGTTTCTTTGACCATCTTTCCCATCAGTTTGTATGGTGAAGGCAATATTTTCTTTTTTAGAACCAGGGGGTTTGTGGTTTCACATTTTTATTTTGACACAGTGATATCCAAATAGCTGGAGTCCTCTCTTTGGTGGCACCACTGGAGTCTAAGTCGAAGCTCCAATATTTAGTCGTGTTTTTTAAGCGTTCTCAATTCTTAGCAGCTTTGTATAAATTTCTCCTCCATGTTCTGACATTTTCTAGAGCATGAGGGTTATGCTGCGTTTACTTGCATGCCTCCCGTGGGTTGGCAGCTGTCCAGTGGGCTTAGGACTGCTCAAGCCCCTTGTTGAGTCCGGCCTGTAGGCAGGATCTTCTGGGCCTGATTACAATACTGTCACAGAATGACAGATGAAGGCTCTAAAGAGCTCTATCTTTAGCCCTGAGTAAGGCCGTCACTGTTTCAGCCTCCACTTAAGGGAAGAATGGTGGGACAAAGAGAGAAGCAGAAGGAGAGAGAAAATAAGTCACTACATGGGAAGAAAGTCAGCTATGGCACTGGTTTGTTGTACCCAAAAGAGTGAGTATGGCAGGAAAATCACTAAAAGTCTGCAGAGTAAAATGCACAAGTGATTCATTTAAGCATACCTACAGCAAGAGTGTCTTCTGTGTCTTCACTCCCTATTGCTGACGCCGTGCTGTCACCGAAGACGACAGAGCAGAATTTTCCCTGGCCTCCCTCTGTCTGTCCACCTCCCCTCTCAGGCCACTGTTGGTTTAACCCCAGTGGGCAGCAGGCAGGCTTGACAGCACCCAGACACTATCATGTAATTTATGGTACGCTCTGAGAGTGGTGAGGAGATGACCACTCACATCTGACCCCTGCCATCTTATCGGCTACTCATCAAGTAGACAACAGACTTATCGTCGCTTAATCATTCGTACACCGAGTCAGCATAGAGTATAGTTAGTCATAGCAGTAGGCTGTATTTTTTAGGAGATCGTAAAGATAATGCATGCTTGTAATAGTAGAGAAAAAATATAGTTTGTGGTCCTTCTTTTGTTCTATTTTACAATTGCTGTGAAGTAATAAGCATATAAACTCATATGCATTGTATATTTCTTCATACCAAGTAAAATCTGTGATTTTAATTTAAATAAATTCCTTCTGTTATAGTCTACCAGTGACTTTATCATAGCAAGGTAGGATCAGTGGCCTCATAATTTATCAAAGAAATGATAAAAGACTGGTGCCAACCATTTTATCACTTGTAAGTTTGATATTGCTACAAAGCAGCTTGCGGATTGGGTGTGTGGATTTTGTTTTACAGTTAGCAGCTAACGGGTTTATTTCATTTTTTACTAATGATGCAGGTTTTGTACTTTGCAGTGTAGTCGAAATCCTGTAGGGGGAGTCCTGCACAACACTATCACACCTGAGGAACAACTACAGAAATCAGCACTCTATTCTGTCACAGCTTGGAAAGCTGCAACAGCTCATTGTCACTACAGCCTTCCAGTTAAACACTCACAGTGGTGTAAAATCTGCAAATACTTCTTCATATGGTAATGTCTAAAAACAGAGACCTTTGAACCATACTTTTGTAAATCTGTCCCAAATTAGGGCTCAGCTTCAAGATGTGAAATCGCTGTTAACTCAACCAGAGTGAATTTTATAAGTATACCTGGTGATTTCTTTCCAACCCGAAGAAAAAGAAACATTTTTTTTCCACAGAGTTCACCACAGAACATCTTTCAAAACAAGCACTGGGCTGGGTTTAAGGTGATGTAAACACAAATCTATTTCTGTGGCTATGACACACCATGGTTTCTCTGGAAAGGGAACAGCAGGCCAGCATTACAACAAAGGAGGCCACACAGACAGTGGCGGTTAGAGCATCTCTTTGGACGCAGACATGGACATAGAGAAGGATAAAAGGAGAGAGGGTTGACCTTCCAAGCCAAGTGCAATACAATAATAAGTTACTGTAGGCCTCAAACTCTAAAACGTACACTACACGTTTAATAACGAGCAAAATACAATGCTTTGGCTGCTAGTGATAATATCTCTTGCTTTATAAACTGAGTACTTAAAAAAAAAAAAGCAGAACTACCACAGTAAAGAATAAAAAACAATTTGAAGTGCTGTAGAGAAAGAAATGAGCCAGATCACTGTGGTAAAGTCACCTTGACACAGAGACACAAAACAGACAGAGAGCTCTCTCTCGTAAACTCAGCAGTGAGTTTTCAGCAGTTTGTCTCAAACCAACACATTCAAATACAACCAAGCCTTTCCAGTTTACAAAGATACTTTTAATATGTGTGTGAACACTGAGCCATAGAAGGAATTTAATCTGTGTGCGTACCTGTGTGAACGTTTTATCAGTAATAGAGCTTCTCTGGCCCACCACTGTGCAGGGATCGATCAGACAGCAGACAGTTGAGGGCAGATGTTACCCGACACACTCCTCCTTTCAGTGAGCCCTGGCCCACCCAATTTACTCCATCAATCAATGGATTGGGTGCCAAAAACTCTCCTCCCTAATCCAACAACCTCCCTCCCACGCCAAACACACAAACACATCACAACAGCTCTTGCTCACTTACACTGCAGGCCAAATTGTAGCTCATCTCCAAAGAGCAAAAGCGATTTAAGGGTGTGGTGTGTGGTAGGATAAGGCACGCTGTACCTCAGAGACACGCAATTATAAATACATTTAGGAGATAAATATAAAAAAATAGTCAAACAATAAATGACCCAAAAACCAGTTTGTTCGGATTTTGTTCATTTCAGTTCACTGGCCAAGGAAAATTGCTTAATGATGCACTAAAATCCGAGATGACATGTGGAACAACACAGGCTTACTATTCTCTTCATCACCTACAAGAACATGTGGGAGCTGGAAAAATAAAGAGCAGATGATGTTCACAGTGCGGGGGCATTTGTCTGAGTGTGTGCGAGCCGGATGCAAATGACGTCTTCGATTTTGTAATCCACAGAGCTCAGAAGCCAATGTGTTGTGCAGTTTAATGTCTTGGACTATCTGGCTTCAGCTGCACAGTTGTGGATAGTTAGCATGTAAGGTAGAATATGGGGGATGACTTCTTTTCTGGAGGAGTATACCAGAGTCACAGATCACTGGGAGACAACAATGAAAGCCATTCAATCACTCAGTGAAGCACTAAAATCTGCGTCACATAGATTAGGTGGCTACAATCTGCAGTGTTACAATGCTGCGCTAAAATCTCGAGCCAGCTTTAATTAAATAAAGAAAATTGTCATCCAAGGCTGCAGACATTCTTGTAATTTTTCAAAATGGTCTTGACCAACAGTTCTCCAGGTGTTCTGAAGGTCTTTCACAGTTTTTCTTTCAGCATTGGTTGCTTTTTCACCCCTTTTCAGACCAGACCTTGCAACTGATTATTTTCAGAGGAATGCTTCTTGTTTCCCTAGACACTTAAGACAGATCTATGAATCATTCAAGCATAAAAAAGACACCTCACTAGGGATGAACCAGTGTTGTTTCTACCCATAACAGATGACTTGGCAAAGAACTAATTTTAAAATATATTTGCAGGTACTTACGGTTTCAGGGTGGTGTCGAGAAGCACTCAAAAGGAAGGAAAACAAGGAGATATGGCTGAGGTATGCAAAATTACACAAGAACTGGACCAAAAATCAGTGGCAACGGGTTTAAAATTTTTTGGTTCAAACCCTTAAGTACAGAAATGAGGGCTTATAGCCATCAGTGAAACATTTCGGAGGCTCTGTCATGGTTTGGGCTGAATTTCAGGCAGTGGTGTTGGACATAAAATTGAATTACAGAAAAGTAAGAACAGACTTTAATCCCCCGTGCAATAATATCTAGTAAACACCTGATTGGCAATAACTTTGAGCATGACAGTGAAAAATGTCAAACACAATACTAATGCAGTAAATGCATGAAAGCTGGATAGAAAAACAGACAGTTGAACACATCAGTCATGGACTGGCCTCCCCATAGCCTAGACCTCAGCATCATTAGAGAAATATGGGATCATTTTGGCAGTGAATGGAATAAAAGGCAGCCAACATCCAAATAAGAGCTATGGGATGTCCATCAAGAGGTCTTGGGAATTATTCCTGAAGACTTGAGTTCAGGCTCAAAAAAAGGTGGTCATACCAAATATTGACTTCTGAGCTCATTAGAACTGTACAAACTCTGTTTTTGCCATATATTCTGCGTATCCATTTATGTTTCTACATACCTCAATAAATCACTGCACCCATTTTCCTTACAAAATATAAAGAAATTAAGGGCGGCTCAAGATTTTTACTCAGCAATACTGTACACATTCTCCAAAACATAATTCCCACGTCTTTTCCATTTCACTACTATTGTACTCATCCAGTATTTATGGCAGTTATACAAAGGTGAAAAGATTTCCAGCTACAGACGCATGTTGTTGATGACTAACCAGCCACAAGCACGTCATTCGATTTACAAACAGATAACAACAATGATTTTTTTGGGAACCATTAACTGTGACAACATCTTTAAACACTGATGTCATCTCTTGGTGCCCTTGAGTGAAATAACTTCACAATGACAAGATTTAGCAACAAATCTGACAAAAAAAAGAAAAGATTTATCTTGACTAGGAAAATAAAAAGTAAAAGCATTTCCTGATACACACAATGATAAAACTGACACAAAGCCTCCCCCTATGCTTACAGTACAATAAATTATCTTATTGCCTGGGGTAAATCAAGGTAAGGCTTGTCAGCTCTTTTTCTTTTTACCCTTCTAGACTTTGTACTAGCTTCTGGTTTATTTCCACTCTTTTCAGGTCTAGTGTGACGCACATGATTTCTAATGGCAAAGAAAATAACTGCTGCTTTTTATTGCCTTTCCAAGTAACCATTTGGGTCTCCACATATTGTAACAGTGGAGGAATCAGACTGGTCAAGCAACCGGTGCTATCACTATAAACAAGAAGAAAAGGCTTTATTCTGATGTGTCTGCGCTGGAGGTGGGAAGCTAACATCGATTTAAGTCATATGGCCATTCTGTGGCCATGAATGAGATCACTTTTTGGTCTTTAATGCCCATTATTTTCTCTTTGATTTTTTCTTTTTGGGAGTTACTGCATTTTATATAGAAATAAAAAGTTGTTTTTTTTTAAGATAGATATTTAACCTGCTTTATAATAAAAATTTTAAAAAAGTTTTTAATTCTGCTATACATCCTGACCAGTGTGGGGTGTAATCAGATTACATGTTCTGATAATTCTGTAATGTAATGCATTACCGTAGCAAATTCAGTTATCACTTGACTTTCAGTTCACTTAAATTCAGTTTAAAGTAACAACTTTACAGTTTCATTTATATTGTTATTCACAATATCAGTGACAATTTTATTTATATAGCACATTTTTGAAACATTAACTCAACATGGTTAACATATAAGACAGAATTATTTTTTTAAAATAGCTGCCTATTGTGCAGATAGGCACAATAGGCAAAATCCAGGACAAGGAATACGCATTATATATGCATTATACTGCTAACACAAAATTGGCTCTTTGGATAACACAAAGCTAGCAAAACAGTGAGGTAAGGCTGAGTGTATGCTGACCCCAGTCCTGCAGCCAGAGCCTGACTTCAGCAGGTAACAGAGGTTGTGATGAGCAGTTTTGTAGCATTGTGGCCTCCATGTCTAACTGTAAATGTATCTGCAGTAGAGGTAAGAGTCTATTTCTTTTTAAGTTTCTTTGGGCTCTTTTTCAGATTTGCTTTGTGTTGTCATGTGTTTAAACTTAAACAATTGCACGTATGTCCTAATTTTATTGTTATTTTGTAATTATGTGGCATTATATTTCAGTCCATGTTACAGAGGAATTTGAAAGTAATGCAAAAAGTAGTGAAACAAATTGCTTACTCCAAGGAGAGAGTAGGTAATTTAATTAGTTTTCAAATAAAAAAATGACTAGTAAATAATACATAACTTTGTTGAGAGATGATCCTTTGCACTAACCATTGCAGCAATCAGATCTCAATAATGAATAAAAATAAATTCTCAAGGGCTAAAAATGTCTGAAATAAAAACTGAAAAAAGAAATTCAGCTAAACATGAAATTACATTTTGTGTTGGATGACCCACATCCTTACTGCTGTGTGACTCAACAGGCCAGCAGTCAGTCTTCGCAGCTAAACAGTGAAGTCGTGACCTCTGTTAAAAGAGCCTCCTCATTTATCAGCTATGTTGTTATTGGTGTGACACGAAGGGCCAGCAGTTCAAGTAATCCAATTTATAAGTATGAGCTAAAAAAAATTCAAATGGAATAATGTTGCATGGTGTTGTTCATGTGTACTCGTGTTAACATGTGTGCATGTATGTTTGTGGCTATGATGTACACTTGTTTGTGTTAAACTGCCACTGCTTGCCTACTTGTATTTCCCCTGCAGGGATACCGATAGTCTCTCAGATAAGCCCCATCTCCATTTACAATCACAGCTCCTGAGATTGAGTCTTTTTTCTCTAATAAGTAAATTACCTCTAATACCTTCTGTGCTGTACTTGGCTGCTCTCAGTCTGCTCAGACCCTCATGGAAACCAGATGTTAAGACAGCCTGCTAGCACATATATACGCCAATGTAATGTAAGGCTGGGCAGCAAACTACTAGCCCTGAAAGGCATGTACATTTATATGCATGTCTCCAATGAATGTGATAAGTAGCTGGCCATCTTTTTCATTATCTAGTCTTGAGTGTAAAATGAACCCTTAAACAAACCTTCAATATTTCAATTTTATGCATTTCCTTCCTCTTAACTCTACTTTCTCTCTCTTACCTTTCTTTATTTTCCTGTCTGTCACCATCTCTCCTGTTCTTTTATCGGCACAGCCAGCTTTATCCCCACTGGACTCATTTCTTTCTCACAATAACAAACACAGATTTGGTATTGAGGTTAGGGTCACATCCAGTTGGCTAATGAAGGTATCAATCGATCTTGAGGTGTAGCACCACTAGCTGAAGGGGGATAAACCTTTTGGTGATCAATAGTCCCACCTGGAAAACATATTTATCCACGCTGCTTGTTTGACACTCCTCAGCAGCTGTGTATCAATAATGTAAACATCATGAGGCTGTTAACTATTGCTAATGATATATCCTCAGTTTACAGATGTATCCATCATTGGTTGACGATAACTTCTGGTTTTGGACAATGAAAAGAGAGGGTTAAAACTGATACCACATGTGGTGGTCAAAGTGTGCTGAGTTCATGTGTGCAAAAAATTGTGTGTCTGTATGTAGAATGTGTGCACGCATGCATGTGTGATGGTGACAAAGGTAGGACGGTGGGTTTGTGGATGCTCACACTCACTGACAAGCCTCCATGAATGGTGCACCATGGGCTCAAGTGGAGATGCTGTTCTGTATCATGAGGTTTCCAAAAATACACAGTTGCAGACACACATCCAACACGTCCACCTCCACCCTACACAAACACTCAGCGCAGACACAGTGAGAAAGCACAGACTGAACCTCCATGTGTGCTGTTGCTCATGACCCATACCTGTTTCTGTGGGTTTTACAGGCAGCTTCACACCAACATGTCACGCATCGCCACACTGTCGGCCTCTGAACACTGACTCTTTGTGCGGCCAAAGCAGTGCGTGGGAAGGACCCTCTCCCACACACCACAATGTGTTCATCTCTTCAATTTCATTTTCACATGTGATTCTCAGGAGTGAAAAGCGAGTAAAAGATTTTACTCTAGAATGTGTATAAATAAGATTTATATAAGAATAAGATGATTTATGTGGAGAAAATATATGTCATTTTATACTTGTGCTTATTTTTCTCTTATAATCTTTAGTCCACTGTATAACTGCAGTTTGACCGTTTTGTTGTTCTAAAAAAGGAGGTTGTTACATATAAAATAAGACAATGCACGCAAGTTGGAGGTTCTGGTGTACAACTGAGCCAGAAGACAAATACATCAGTGTCCTCAAGTAGCAGCTTAAATGGGCCCCCAAAATATTAGTCTCAATGTTAATATTAAAGAAGTAGCTCCAGGTTGCCGTTCCTACTTGGCAAAAATGCAAAAAGTAAATTTTTTTTGTAAAACCAAATATGGCTTTTTGTTGAAATTCTCCAGCCATATTCATTCATCAGTAATAATGAACCTGCAATATACTGGAACTGGTATAGTAAAACAAAATGAAGAAAAATTAATATGAAAATCTTTGATTTGTCTAGTGACATTTATGTATTTATTTACGTTCTGGTTCTCCCATGGAATTATTGCCTTGTTACTTTTATTATCTTTTACATTGAGTTTTACATTGCAGGAGTTTTGCTGTGTCATTGGATGTGCACACACTAATTGTTATTCACATCAATTGGACATGTATCAATTTTGCATGTATGTCAATGTGTGTGTGTGTGTGTGTGTGTGTGTGTGTGTGTGTGTGTGTGTGTGTGTGTGTGTGTGTGTGTGTGTGTGTGTGTGTGTGTTTGTGTGTGTGTGTGTGTGTGTGTGTGTGTATTGACATCCTAGTGGATTATAGTGGTCAATGCGCTGGAGCAATGCAGGACTAATGAGCCCCATCTGGAAACCATTGGCAGAGACTGGAGCCCTGCAGCTACAAGAGCTTCTGCCCACTTTATCCTCTTCTCACTGGGCAAAGACTCTCAATCTTCCTCTCTGTGTGTCTGTTTTTGAGTCTCTCCTTCCATCTTACTTCCGCTCAGAAGTGCATCCAAAGAAATGAAGGTCTAATGCAGATAAACTTTCAGAGGTACACATGCAGTAGAGACTACATATACAGAGAATGACTGACATGACACACGTGCGCGCACACACTTACATCCCCGTTATTGGCAGCATCTCTTCTAGTCTGACCCCAGAGGGAAGTGGTGGACCGAACTGAAGATCTCTATCACTGCGGCCCCAGAGACATGGAGTTGATTGTGTGTGTGTGTGTGTGTGTGTGTGTGTGTGTGTGTGTGTGTGTGTGTGTGTGTGTGTGTGTGTGTGTGGTGGTTTTTTGGTGTTTGTGTGGGTTTTGTTTTTTTTTTTGTGTGTGTCTTCA
>VURO01051088.1:12003-26135 GCA_015108175.1 Pelvicachromis taeniatus | reverse complement strand
GGAAAGGAAGAAAGGAAGGAAAAAAGAGAAAGAGAAAAAAAAAAAAAAAAAAGGGGGGGGGGGGGGGGTAACATGTAATAGGGATTCCCATTTCACCTGGAGGAAACGGGGGACGCTGGTAGGATAATGGAGATCTTAGCCACTCTGTGTATCACTGTACAGCCTCAGTGTGTAGATGAAAAACAGACTTTTGTTAATTTTGTTAATATTGTATACTACTCTAAAGTGTAATTATCAAGGACATGGTTTCCATAGCCCACAGTATGTGATTCACCACATCAAAAGGAATATGGAACATAGAAAGGAATAGCCCTGCTGCTACACAGACAAATCGCACGATCTGTTGTTATTATTTTCGTTGCTGTTTTTCTTACAATTGCACTAGTTAATAGTTTAAAAATCACTATTTATAATATCTAGAACATGCCATTTGATGTCCTCATTGCAGGTCAAGGCCTCTGTGTTAGATTCCTTGTGTTAGAAAGGCTTAACATTATTTCTAGCAGCCGGTCACGTACACTTGATAAACGACCACAGTATAAAAAAAACAGCCTACAGAGCTTCTTGTATCCATCTCACCGTACCTATCTGCCCTTTTCTGGTTCTTATATCCCCTTTTTTTTAATCCATCTCCAAGGATACAATCACATCCTCCACCAAAAAAAAAAGGAAGTTATATTATAGAGGATGCAGTGTTTGTGTGCATGCTTGTGTATGTGTGTGTGCGCCCATGTATGCACCAGTGACTCTGCCCTAAAGCGCTGCCTGGTAATGCTCGTGTCTTCCACTCTATTATGGAGGCTATGTGCTTTTAAACACAGTTAAAACCTGTGACTAAATATTATTAACTTGCACAGTGTGGGGTCAGAAATCACCAGTTTTCAATGATATCTTGTCGCATAGCAACACTTAGCTCGCCAAGTTACAATGTCCCCTCTCTCTAGCCCCACATTCATACTGTGTATACACACACAAGCAACCACAGTGAGGTGACAGTGGGGTAAGTCAGTGTGACTTTGCTTAATGAGATACAGCATGGTGCTTGTACCGTATATACGTCCATACGGTGGGGCTCATTTGAAACAGCAGACCACAGATTTACATTAATATACCCTTGACTGGTCCCTCTGAGGCTGGGAAGAGCTTAGCCGAGCAGAACCACCTCCGAAATATACAACACACATACCCACACTTAGACACAACCGTTACAAGTACTGTATCTGCAGGCACCATTTCTATGTCCAAAGGTGACCTTATGAACTGGCAAAGAAGTAAGAAGTGAGAGTCAAATGTCTTCTTCACTTCAGGGCCTATTAAACTTCCCGTTTCATAGGCAATTGCATTTGTGTGGCGAGTGTATTTTCTTCACTGATTTTGCTTCCAAGGAGTCAGACATTCGTTGAGCTCAAGGGATGAAACACTGTTGTGTCTACTAATAACAGGCAGCTTAAAAAAAACCCATTTAAAACGTATTTTTAGACACTTTGTTACTAGCAGCCTGTTGCAGAAACATCATTTGTTCTCATTTCTTTAGCTGAGTCTATGAAAAATGCCAAAGATAACAAAGTTTGACAAGCATAAAATAGAGTTTTTGTACAAATAATTTACAAGAAAGCTTGTCTAAGAGACTTCAAGCTGTGTTGAAGAATAAAGGTGGTTGTACCAAATATTGACTTTCAGGCTTGTTAGAATGGTGCAAACTCTTCTTATATACTGTATTTTCATTAATGGTTACACATTTCAAGAAATCCCATTTCCCCATTTTACTAACAAAATATAGAGATGAGAGGTGGCTCAAGACCTTTGCACAGTACTTTGACTGTAAGACTTACAAAATCCAGACTTCTGAATTGACTGAGTTTATACATGGACTGGATCTCTGATGCTGATGGGCTGATCAATTAAGAGTAGAAGTTAGAATTTGTTCTTTTAGCAATAATAGTTATTTTATATATACACACACAAAAACATAAATTATGATAAACAAATGAGCTAGTTTCATTTTGGAACCATTTTTTGGGTGACTAACCACATACCTCATTTCATTGAAGAGTAGATCAGCTCGTGCTTTTTCTATTTTTGCATCACTGTTTATGCAAATTCTTTGTGTTTCTTTGTGTTTCCCACAAACTGGCTTTGGCTGGATATCAGTTGTAATTATTTACCACTTAAGTTTCTGGATTAAAATGATTGCACAATACACTGTACTGCGTGCTAAAGAATAATTTTGTCCCCATTTAAATTAACCAGCTGGCAAATATCGCTCTTAAACTTTGTGTGTTCCTTCAACGGATCATTAAAAGCACATTTACACAAAGAGCAAATCCCACTCTCCAAAAAAGAAGAAAATGGCTCAAGTGTTTGGCAGATGGGGCCTACCTCCTGGCTGTCTTTGAGTGACAGAATGAAGGGATGACTCAGAGTGTCCAGGTGGGCCTGAGATTGCTGCAGGTGTGCTAGAGCCTCATCAAAAGTCATTCCTGCAGGGTCCGTCCCTTCCTGCTCCCTACTGTCATCACCTCCTCTCTTCCTGTTCTTCTCACCCAGCTGGCGCAGGGCTTTGGTGGCTCGCTTTATCACCTCCAACCTCGCTTGGATGCTCAACTGGACATGAAATGGATGGAAGAAAGAGAATGGGAGAGAGGTGAAAGTAGGGGATGGGGTGATGTGGAATTGAGCAAAGAGAAGCAGAGAGAGGTGCACCAGTTATATACATTCATTTAAAATAGACCAAGTTAAAGGGAGGTAGGTACAACCTAATCTATCTGCATTTGAATACTATCAGGAACTTGAGTAGCATGTGCATGTGTATAAGGAGAGAGAGAGTGTGTGTGTGTGTGTGTGTGTGTGTGTGTGTGTGTGTGTGTGTGTGTGTGTGTGTGTGTGTGTGTGTGTGTGTGTGAGAGGGATCATAGCTGCCAGCCTGGAGTAATTGATTTTATTCAGTGTGAGCAGGTTAACCATTCATGGGGAGAAGTGTGGGCCTCTGGCTACAGGAGGTTTTTATGCTTGCATAGAAATGCAAAAACCCGACCCCGACAAGACACACACACACATACATTCACACTTTCAGCATATGCTACTTATACCCCATTTTGAATTTACTGTAATCTTCACCGAGATCATCAGAACATTTCTCTGGCAACTCAGGAGGCTCATTTAAATTGCATTTATTTGTACAAATGTGTTATAAATGTGTATCCTACTGAATCAAATCCAGCTATTCACAGCCAACATCAGTCAGAGTCTTCGGTAAGGTTCGAAAAGAAGTTAGACATTGAGTAAGATAAGATGCATCCACCAAAGAGGTTAGCTGAGATCAATAATCCGTTTCCCTTCAAAAAAAAATGTCGAATGGGATGCTTAGGCCCGAGACAAGCATTTCACTCCTCGGCTTTGTAGGAAATGAATCAATTCATCTTGGGTGGCAATGATGAATTGATTCATCATTGCTATCGTTGCCACCCAATGGTCAAAAGGTCAAAAACATTCCTAAAAGTGAGAAGGGACTAGATTTTCCCTTTGCACGTCTGAGGAGGGTAGAAGAAAGGGAAGAGAGGAATGGTAATGGCAGAGGAGTGGACAGTGTCTTCCTGAGAGATAATCTGCATGTTAAAGAACACAAAGGGAAACATTGCCTGCTGGGAATTGGAGTTTAATTGGCTCTGAAGTCAAGAGGGATCAATTAGCTCTCTTGGAGTGGTAGGGAAAGAGAAGGGACACTGGACAAAAATAGAAAAGAGGGAGGGTCTGGAGAAGGGTGTTGGCAGGGTGCCAGGGCGAAGGAAAAAAAGAACAGCAGGCTACTATTGATAAGGTGCACTGAGGCACTTTAAGTCTACTGCAGGACAATTTTTCACAGTCCTGTAATTATGTGGATGACATTCCTTGTGAAATTTTATAATTTCTTTTATAAATCATGACTGGTATGTGCTTTGAGGCTACAGAAAGTGGATGGGAACAGAATAATGTATTTGAAATTAGGAGAGGGCTTTTGGCATTCCAGAAATTGGGCCAGAGGCATTAGAGAAGACCGGCGCGACGATGATGAGTGTGGAGTGAGGAAAATGACAGTTTGATGTAGTGAGTGAAAATCCCCACAATCTTCCCTTTAACCAAATACAAATCCTGCCTTTGCGGCTGAAACCAACTACCTTCTATGCTGCAATCACCCAGAGTCTGTCTACCTATCACAGCTCCTAGAAACTAATAGAAAATAGATGATCATACGACCCCCCCGCATGACGTCATAGAGTAATTTCTATGAAAAAGATGCCTCTCTGATTGGTTCAATTAAGGCTTACGTTTTTAGATGCATCAAGAGAGAAGGTGATGTTATCCAGGAAGTGCACAGCGTCGGCAGGGGCCAGCCTGTCCAGGTATTTGGCACAAGTGTCGTAGGCGTGTAGATAGTCTTGGTTGCTCTGAGGGGGTCTCTTCAGCAGCTGGGGGTCTCCTTTCCAGAACAGCTTCTGCAGCCATACTGCGTGGACTGCACTGGCGGACACCATGGCCCCACCACCACCACCGTCAGGCAAAGGCAAACGATTGGCAAGTTTGGAGATGGACAGCACGTTCTGACTGGTCAGCACTGGTTGCAGAGTGGCCAGTGGATCCGAGGATTCATCCGTGAGCTTCCGATAGTTCAAGCCTGCAAGCATGAAAGACATATTGACATGTTTACAGCGCTTTCGCCTTAAAAAAAAATGTGTTTGCCTCGTCACTGAAGCCTCGAGGTATACGATCAAAAAAAAGAACAAGCATTCTTGAATGCTCCTCTCTTATCCTTGCGTACTTGTATCTTTGACACTCTTTTATATGTCTCAAATACACACTGTTTAGTCAAGGTAGATGCTGAACACTAAAAAAAAAAGCTGTAATATCATAGTAGCTTTACATTAGCTTTATATTTAGCTCAAGGTACTTTAAACATGGCATAACAGAGGTCTGTTTTTACTGCTACATCTTCAAAATCAATAATGGGAATTGTAAAAAGAATATTTACATATATACAATATGCATGTTTGTTCTCCACAGCTGAGTATAACAGTTGCATTGTGTCCGAAGGGGAACACAATGTACCATTTTTATAGTGTGCATACAGTGCATGCTATACTTCTGTATTAGTATTCTTTCTGTCTTCTGTGACAACCAAGCAGAGGAGGGATTTGCACAGAATATTCCATCACATGACAGAAAAGCGTCAGGAGGAATTTTAAGGAAAAAGTAAACAGCAGATGTGAACAACAAAGATCGCGTGTGACCTGCGTGTGAAAGGGATGCCGTCCGTCTCTGCCTGCACGCAATCATGTACAGTTTGACTGCCAATCTGTCTGCCTGCATCACATTTACCACTGCAGTACCCACGGAGTAAACGTGTGCGCGTGTGTGTGTTTGCGTGAGAGAGCCAGAGAAAGCCGGTGGTGTGCTCTCGGTCTCCAGCGCTATCAGACAGACGCATTACTGTAGCAACACTATGGCCTGTCTGGGCTTTAAATATTTTAACATGGGTCTGCCTGTGGGGAGGGTTCTGTCAATGCTGCTTGAAATCATTCACACAATCACAAACACACACACAAAACATTCCAGGTTGAACCCACACACACACCTTCCAGACAGACATGTAAACCACAGATAAGGGTTCCACATACTTACACATGTACTCTTTCGCTCCGGCTCCCCCCCCCCCTTCCACTAGAGCCCGCTCAGACGGTCACCTGCTAATGTGTCTGAAAATGTGGTGAACACTGGACATACGCCACCTGTCTCCAACTCCTCTGAAAGCCTTTGTAAGTACATCAGGGTGTGCTAGTTTGCATGTGTCTGTCCAAGTCTACAAAAGAGTCATTTTGAATGAGCATGTCAGAAGAGTTGGAAAGTGTTGGTAGAAAGTTTGGGGCCTTAGAGACACGGCAACAGCCTGTTTATCAGTTTTGCTGCAGGAAGTGTGAATACGTGGGTTATGTTTCAACAGCATGTGTGTATGTGTGTGAATGAGTGAGTGAGAGACAGACATACAGTACAGAAAGTGTTAGTGTGTAAGTGTTAATGTCACAAAGTCACTATATGTGCTTGTGCATGCATATAAAGTAAATCTGGCTTAGTGTGTACATGCGTGTGCATTAATCTGTTAGTAGTCGTGATGCTGCAGCTCCTGTAGCTTATGTACTGCATGGATTTTGTTCTCCCCATGGCTAAACAGCATTTATGCAACTGTCAGCACCTACACTGCCTCTTTAAAACTAGTGCATCTATTGTCGTCTTCCTTTCTGTGTGTTTTTAAGCTGGTTTAGGGCAACATTAGCAGCTCTACCCCATGCTTCCCTGAAACCAAGAAATTATTCTGTATTACTTACTATTTATTTTTAAATATTAACATTAGAAACGATTTCTTAAAAACAGAATACTGTGCAAAGGTCTTGAGTCACCCTTCATTTCTTTATATTTTACTAGACAAATGGGAAATAGATGCCGCAGTTTATTGAAATGTGGCAAAATTAATGCCAATATTGTAATTAAGGATAAAACAGTGTTTTATTCTATCAAGCTTGACATCCAATATTGGGTGTGACCACCTTTATTCAACACAGCCTGAACTCTTTTAAGTCTTCAGGTATAGTTCTCCAGGTTTCTTAAAGGACGTTCCAAAGACCGCCTTCTTGTGTAATTTGAACCTCAGCCTTCTCTCCCAGCTTCCCTTTCCTAAAGTTGAGTCCACTGAAACCAATTCACCCATCGGAGATCACTTTGAAGGTGACATCCGGTAGACAGTCAAGGCTCCGGTTACCTAGGTAACCTCTTAATATACTTACTACCCGTTCATGTTTCAATCAATGGTACTCATGAATCTCATTGGGAGTCGCTTCAGTCGCTTGCTTGGGACTCTATTATCAGGTCCTGTGCCGAGCTCGCCTGCGGTTATTTTGCTTGCGGCCATGTGAAGTCAGTGTTATTCATTTTCCACTGCGTCTCGTCGCCACGTCACATCTAGCATATGAACCCAGCTGGTTTTTGTGACAGGCTGCTAGTAACAAGTTGTCCAAAACTGAAAATACAATTTAAAACAGGTTCTTTGCCAAGTTTTTCATTATGTGTAGACACAACCCTGTTTCATCCCTTCAGTTAGACATTTTTCTGGTTTCATAGGTCAATGTTAAGTGGCTTAACAAATAAAAAGCATTCCTCTGGAAATGCTCAGGTACAAGGACTGGGCTAAAAATGAGTGACATAGTAGCCAGTGTCCAAAGTATAAATCTGAAAGACCTTCAGAAAGCCTGGAGAACTATTGCTCACAAGCAGTTTAAAAAATTATAAGAAAGTCTGGCTAGTGGGCAGAAAAATATGAACAAGAAGTACTCTAGGAGCAGAGCGCAAACCTCCAGCAAGGCAGAACTACAAAGCTGGTAGAAGTTTGCAGTTCAGTCAAAATGAGATAACGGTAGCATAGCAGACATTTACTCTGATTATGCAAACATTATTTTGGAGCAGGTAACGGATAACAGGTATGGATTTGTTAATAACAACATTAACTTGAGGTTATTATAATATACAGTATATTATACTAAAGTATGTTCTAACTAAGCAGCTCATTCTGTTTCTCTTGACAATGCTTTAATTTAAATACTTTTACTTTTTAAGATATTTTGAGGTCAACTTGGGGAAAAAAAGGCAGATGTGAAATGAAGTCAGAGGTCAAATGTGACATATTTCCATGCAAACTATAAATGATATTAAATATTAAGAATCCCCACATAATAGCATAATTTCCTAAATATAGAAAATACAGATTTACAATCCCCATATATAATTTCCTATATGGCTGTATGTTGTCAATACATCAATAGCAGTAAGAAACTATTTTAAATAGCTCTAACTCCCATCACCTTCAGATCAATTGAATCACCTTGAAGGAGAGGTCAGAGGTCAAATGTGGCATGATATTAAATCTCTATATGGTACTTACTATATGTTGACAACATACACCACATGTAAACCAGATTTTGTTGGATTTTTAACATGACCCCACTCTACACATCTACAAAGTTTTATCAGAATTCATTTAAACCTTTAAGAGCGATCATGTTTGCAGATAGAATGACATGCATGCAAACAATACCAAAAACATAAGCTCCTCAGTGGAGGTAACCAAAAAGGAATTCAGACTCAAGAGTTTTATACAATACTGTAAAAAAAAAAAAAAAAAAAAAAAAAAAAATAAAAAAAAAAAAAAAAAAAAAAAAAAAAATGTAGGCTTAATAAGATAAAATTGGCTTGACTTCACATTGTTCTGTCTATTGACTAACTGGTCTTCTGTTCATGTTCTACGCAGATTATCCCCCGCCGAGGAACCTTTTACCCAGCAGATGAGCTCTCATCTTGCTTTGTTTACAAGGTTTATGTCTCTACTATGAAGAGCTGGGCCTATATTTGGATTGCTTCATAAAAGGTCCCATTCACACCACCTGCACATGTGACTAACTTCAGCCTAGAACAACTGTGTCATGGTGACCCAGTTATCATGTCGAGGGTGGTTACTGTGATGAGAGCTCGCTTTAAAGGCTACGATCCAGAGACCAAGCAGCTGTCCACAAAGTCAAAGTAAGAAGAATTTTGTGTGGTAAGCCTTCAGCCACTGTCATTGTGAGCTGCATATAAGTGATAGAAGCACAAACAGGAGAAAACAGCCAGATGCTATAGTGATGTGGCAGTAATTGTGCATGAGTGAAACTGAAAAGCAGCAGTGGGAGTGAGTGCCTTTAAAGTTAATTGCATTTTTCTTACTTTATTACTTGATGTGGATGTCTCAGTGTTGTGTGTGTACGTGATTTGGGCATGTGTGGCTCCTTGTGTTAAACAGAGACATGTGTCACCAGTAAAAGCTGTGGCGCTATCAGGAGCAGAAGGAGGAAGTGAGGCGTGAAAACACAGCTGACACCTGGCTGACCTTTACTGAACTTTTCCAAGAAGTGACACCAGCTTCACCCGTACGCAACAAAGTTTGAGCACTCTAGCCTGGAGCGCCGAACCAGTGACATGATGTCCTGGGAGAGGACCGACTGCAACGCTTTCTCTCAAACACTTGGTATGTCAATAGGATTGATGCTGGATTGGTTTCTTTTTCACTTCACAGCCATATCGTTATAGTTTTGCATGTTTCAACTCGCTACGGTTCATCTTTGAAAACATCTACATGAGCTAATAGGGAAAAAAGAGAACAGAATAAGATCAAAGGGCAAGATGAATCAGACATAACGGATAATATGTGTAACTGGCTCTATCGGGATGTCATCAGAGGTGTTTTATTTGTTCTTCCCAGTGAACGTTAGCGACTAGCTTTATTCAAACAGTCAGTTGTTGTTTTTTAAAATTCCACATGACAATCGCTGACCAGAAGCAATGTCAGCATCTGCGCCTGAGTCATCAGTCATGTCAAGACGGATTATCTTCAAGTCTGGACTTTTACTTCCTGACAGCACAGGCCAGAGGTGGTTTTTCCCCCACCGGTAACAGGTGCACTATCCCTTTGAATTTGTTTTTTTTGTTGCCTTTTACTCCTCAGGAACTGCATTCTTCAGTAAATGAGGGCTATTATTTAGTCTACAAATAGAAATGGCAGCACTCTGTTTTTCTAAACTATAACCCTGTTTGCCGAATGCAAAATGATTTCCCTCGTGATTTCACACAAAATGCTTTTTAAATAACTGGAATTATACAGAAATTTAAAAGCAAGAAATGTTGGCATGATAATTATTTTTTTGTTCATTTTGTTTCATTTGGGGGGGGGTTCAGTAGTGACAACCTGTCATAGTGTCTAGAATTCCTTGTAGGACTAGATAATTGCCTGACATGGGAGGGTCATAAACTCGTGCACACTCTCACCTGGGACCTCCCATCTAAAAATGCTGGCCCACAGACTCACTTTGCATTCTATTCTCTGTGCCTGGCATCAGCCTTTTGCATTTACTTCAATAATAAGTGCTGAGGTTTTATTGTATCAGTACATTATTTAAAAAAAACAAAAAAAAAACATATCAATTCATTACCAGGTCATAAAATTAGGTAAATACAACCCCAGATGAACCACAACACATAACATATGTCTATGGTGGTGGACTTCAGAAGGAGTACGCACAGAGATTACAAGCCCATTATCATCAATGGAGCTCCAGTGGAGAAGGTGCATCCTTCAAGTATCTCGGTGTCCACATCTCCTGAGACCTGACATAGTCTGCCCACATTTAAGTCCAGTCCAAAAAGGCTAGGCAGCGCCTGCACCATCTCCGACAACTGAGGAAGTTCGGGGTCTCTCCAATGATCCTCAGGACTTTCTATACAGGCGCTGTGGAGAGCATCCTCACACAGAACATTGCATCCTGGTATGGGAACAGCTGTGTCAAGGACTAAAAAGCTCTTCAGAGAGTGATCCGTACAGCTGAACGCTGCCGCAGGGCTGCTCTCCCCTCCCTACAGGACATTTACACCAGGAGATGTTGGTCCAGAGCAGCTCAGATATTGAAAGGATCCGTCCCACCCCAGCAATAAACTGTTCCAGTTCCTGCAATCAGGCAGAAGGTTCCACACCATCCAGGCAAGAACAGAGAGGCTGAAGAGGAGCTTCTATCCTCAGGCCATCCGTGTGTTAAATCAGGACATGCAGTGAGTGTATATATTCACTCGCTGTAATATAATGTTCTCTCTCTTTTTGCAGTCGAGGAGCGTATCAGGTCACATTTCACTGCGTGTTGTACTTGTATAACGATGCACGTGACAAATAAAGGATCTTGATTCTTGAATATTGCACCATATCATTATCATTTTAACAAAAACTAAGACACAAAGCACAAGCATTGTGTGAAAAACTAAACACACTCCTTCCTGCTATCACAGGTAATGGAGCATTGAGGTGTATGTTAACAAAATGCCATGGAGGAAAGACATCAGCAATATCATCAGAGAAGCAAATGTTGCTGCTCATTGGGGTTATGAGGCCATTTCCAAACAATTTAGAAGTTCATCATTCTAAAGCGAATGCATTCACAGCTGCCAATCTTCCCAGGGGTGGACGTATCAGCAAATTCACCCCAAGGTCAGACCGTGCAATGCTCAATGAAACTGAAAAAACCCAAGATTTACATCTCAAACTCCCTGGGCCTCAGTTAGCATGTTAAATGTTAAAGCTTATGACAGTACAGTTAAAAAAAATAAAGACTGAACAAACATGGCTTGCTTGGAAGGGTTTCCAGGAGAAAGCCTCTTCTGCCTCTAAACAACACGGAAACATGGCTTAGGTTTACAAAGCTGCATTGGAACAAACCACACGGCTGGTCAAATAATGACCCTCGCTCACTCTGAGTGGGTAACGTAAATCATGCGTAAGAACATTTTGTGTACAAACCAGTGATTTATCAATATTTGCTGAAGTTTATTTGTTTGTGCTTCATGAATGCCTCTGACCATGCAGACACACAAATGAAGGCCTGGCTGTCTTAGGATGTCTAAAACCAAGTATTTAAAATGAATACTATCACTACTACTATCACTAATACCATCATCATTATCACTGTTATTATTACTAATACTACTACTATTACTACTATTATGCTCATTATCATCATTATTAGTAGTAGTAGTCATATTTGGTCATTATTTACAGTTTTCTAAAACACTATTACCGTATATCTTCTAACAGTGGCCTGTCTCTTATTGACGCCCGTTTCTAATGAACGCCCGTTTGAAAGGATGTCACAACAAATAGACGCCGGTCTCCAATAGTAGCCGGGCAACCTTCAACCTGGAAGTCCCGCTGTTGTTGGTCCTCCCGCCTCTCATCACTCGGCCAGCTGTTTCCAATCAGCCGTCATCTACAACCAGCGGCATTGAAGCTGGATGCGCGGCAACCGTCAAAGTGGGATTATTACACTGAACTGGAACTGTCACCTAGCGAACCTGCTAACTGTGATTTTCTGGTCTTTTATGTCCTCTCCTGGAGAGTCGGGCGGAGAGAAGTTTCGGGGAGCACCACTCGTGCACTGGGCTACCACAGACAAAAAGACACTCGGGAGCAAAGGAGGAGCACAATTGGGAACTGCATTATTTGTGAACTGTTGGAATACGTTTTGGAGCACTGTAAGTAAACACACATTCTTTTCACCTTAGTCTAAAAACCGCGCCTGGGTCCTCTTTCCCTCTCACTTCCATGACAATTCCGTCTGAGAAGGGAATAAGAGCCGGTCTCCAACAACCGCCGGTCTCTTTTAAACGCCGGGCCGGCCAGATAATTTTTTAAATAAATGTCGGGGCTACTATTGGAAGATATACGGTAAGTCAAAATTAAAGTCTCATTTTTTCTTTTTTTAAATTATCCCATCCTCACTAAAAATTATTTATATCATTGCGCAATGTCATCATTTACATTATCCCACTAATGCTGGAGAATCTGGATTTTTTTTTTTCTTTCTTCATATTTCATTGCAGTGAGTTTCTCCTCTAGAGCTGGCAGATCACACGTTTCTTGTCCTTTGCCTACTTTCTTCTTTTTCTTGCAGTCTGTTAGTACTTTTTCATATCATCTTTCATGTACAAACTTTTCTTTTTCACTTGAGCCACAGTGAATGTCCCCGGGGAAACAACATTCAGAACCTCCATTATTTCAACCGGAGTCTTGCTGCGGTGGGACTTTAAGAGAGCTGTCCATAAATGAGTGCCTGCAAGCCTCAATGAACTGAAGCCACACTGTAAAGAAGAGTGGGCTCAAATTCTTCCACAGCAATGTGAGATACTAATAAAGTTATACAAAAAATGATTACTTCAAGTTATTGCTGCTTAAGGTGGCTCTACAAGCTAGGGAATCATAGGATGTACTCAGTTCCTCACACACTGCTTCTGTATATTGGCTTAGGTTTTGTTAAATAATGACATGGTTTGATGTGGTGTGTGTTTTATAGTTGTTATATATATATATATAAAAATATATATAATAGTCGAGATTCTATTTGCCTGATTTTAAAATGCGCAAAGGACCAGATCATATTTATTAAATCCTAAAACTTAAAAGCCGAGAATTTAAACCTTTTAAACCATAACTACATCTTTTGATTGCCAATATTACTGATAATGCAGGCTTCCAGACTTCATTGTTGATTTGTGTTTGTTTAATAATATTAAATTCCATTTGAATTTATCAGATTTATTGCTTGGACTTCATATCTGTCATTATCCTGGCTCACGGTTGTAAAACAGTAATGGCATGCTTAGTACTGAATAAATCCGACTAACTGCTATAGATTAAAATGTATTTCAAAGTGGGTCAGGGGACCCCGTGTCCTTACAGTGATTGGTCTGTCTAAGACAGACATGGTGGTAGTGGAGCTCCTGTGATTGGTCACGCAAGAGGTCGCTTCCCCATTATGAGATTCTTCCCTTGGCATTCAGAGAACCGTGGTTATGTTAGTAACAAAACATTTTAGTTGCTGGATTTGTCAGAACAACAATCAAAATACCACTTATGAACTATATATATGCTACCTCTATCCCCCCCAAAAAAAAAATCATAATAAAAAACAGTGTACACCTCACCGTTGGCAACAGCCCGAAGCTTCTTGAGCAGTTTGACATGAGAGTCTGGCTTGATGATGGTGGTGGCGTAAGGCTCACAGCCTGCAGCATCTAGTAAGGTGTAGTAGTAGAGCAGGCGGCTGAGGTCGGTTCCTTCGACAGCGGGAAGAACATACTTCGTCATGTGGCTGTAAAAGGCCTGAGGGTTACACTTTAAAGTCTCAAACAGGAAGAGGGATTCGCTCCGGGTTTCAATATCCTTGGTGGAGAGGCTGTGGAAGAGAAAAAAGAAAATGAAATAAGAAAAACGGGAAAAACGTGCAGAAAATTAAAATATAATTTTATATAGCTGAATGTGTAGTAAAGATACAACAATAGTCTGGCCTATTATCAGTTTAAAGCTTTCACATATGTGGTTGTAAACATCTGCTCTTTGTAATGCCTTCACACAAAATAATATCTATTGGTACGCAGTATGTGAACACTTGAAGTTTCAAGAAAGGAAAAGATCTGAGCCTTTCATATAGACAGCAATAGCCACTACGCCTGAAAAAGATGAGGAAAAAAAACAGCTAATC
>VURO01051087.1:63318-85206 GCA_015108175.1 Pelvicachromis taeniatus | reverse complement strand
ATGGTTTTTATGAAGACCCCCCCCCCCCCCCAACACATACTCCTTCTGCTAATGTGATGCCGAAGGTGCTGCCTTTAGGATTAAAATTCTGATTTGCGGTAAAGACGTCAGGGCTTTTTTAAGTGTCAGGGGCTAATTGATTCTACCGCAATTGCAAGTCAAGAATGTCAAACTTTATTAAACACCTGTTAAAAAATAATTGCCTGGTCTGAGTTTGCTAAAAAGATCAGATAGACCTGGACGGAAATAAGACATAGTGGTCTAGCTCAGTGATTCCCAAAAAAGATCATCGTAGAGATATTACGATATATTGGCAAACGGCACAGCAGCTCCATGAAATGACTCACAGTGATGGGAAAACAATCTTTATTTTATTTTATTATCACAACAATAGATTCCACAACATCCCGAAAACACACACTTGAGGTAATTCTTGCTCATCCAAAACATGAGTCGTACCAGCAGACCGCATTAAATCTACTATTTTTAAGTTAAAAGTTATGGATGAGAAATTAAATGATTATCTAAAATCTGTAAATATACACCTAAGTACCAGTTAATAAATATTAATAAAGGTTTTCAACCGCACAAATTCTCTGAAGCATCAATCTGTTACTAGGTTACCAAATCAAATCTGATTTTTTAATTTTGTTTTTCATCTCTGCTCTGTGATATACTATTGTACTGTTTACAGCTGAACCAACTACTGCTGCTTAGTTTTTCTTGATATGCAGCTGCCTTGTGTTTGCACATCTTCCAGACCTACATCACAGATATTCACAGTGAACTGTTGCTGTTGGCTGCATGCAGGGTGTGACTGGTGCCAAAGGCCTCTCCTTGGTGTAAAGTGGTTTCCTTAATTTATGCTGGGTCAGAAACAGGGGTCATACTTTTGAGATGAGAAAAAAAAAAAAGCCTTCTATGGTCACACGCTAGCTTTCCAGCTGCCAGAAAGTGTGATCAAACAGTTCCCAATTAGAACCATATAATTTGGTAACATTATGATATTAAAGCTGGCAGCTTGGTTTTCCCAAGCAAAACTAACTTCATGAGCGGCTGACCATAATTTTGGGTTCTGTTGCACTTATGCAGAAGGTTTATGGTGCAGTAGGAGATTGTGTGCATGAGTGTGTGTGTGTGTGTGTGTGTGTGTGTGGCAGGGTTGATAGGAGTTGCTCTAGAGAAGAAAACAGTTGGTAAGCATTCAAATATGCATTCGTTTGGCCCAGAAACAACATGTCTTGAGGATGAAAGGGCAGAGAGTAGGTAGGAACATGAGTGCGGGGGAGGCGTTCTGCCTTTTGATTGTCACTTTTAAGGGTGGGAGGGGGTGGAGTATGGGAGAAAAAAAAAACTTTGACATGCATCATACAGACTAACTTTACAACTGCTTTCAGTTGTCATGGTGACGAGGAAAAATAAACATAAAAGCAAGTATGACAACTTGTTACTGTGGAGGAAAAAAAAAGCCAGATGGGATGAGAAGTCTCAGTATAAATTTTGTGGTCTAGCATTTGGGGAAATACACTTTCTTTCTAGCTCTTTGATAAGAATAGTGATACCACAATTATACATCCATGTGAAATATTACATTAGAGCATTGGCGCTTTTTTATCTTAGCCTAGCTTCTGTTTAGCTTAGCATACAGGCTGGAAACATATTGTCCAAAGACCAGCAAAATGTGCCTAGCAGCTCTGTAATGAACTTGTTTCTATTTTAAAAGAGCAGCATTTTCAAAACTTGTTTCATTTACCATATAATAGACTGCATATAAAAGATGTACATGGCCACCTCGTGTTTTTAAGAACACTATTTCTATGGTGAACCAGCCCTCCGCTACCTTCTTCCATGTCTTCAGTAAACACTTTCCTGGAGAGTTTATGGTCAATGTTCATTATTGCAAATTATGGCTCTCACTAGTTTCCATGTAATAAAGCATGGCTTTAGAGCTGGCCTTGCCTTGTGATTAACAATTTTTTATGCATGAGCATGCAGCACCCCTCTCTGCTTTCAAGAAGCAGATGCCCATCTTTTATATACAGTGTGTGCTATCTACTTTGTGACAGACACAGTGTTGAAGTGTTGCTCTAGTCTACTGGACAGACTTGAGTGTGTCTGTGTGTGAACATAGGAGCCTATGAAGGTTGATATCACCATGTCTTTGCAGCAGTGAAAACAGCTGAAGCCAGCTCAACTTTGAATGCATCACAGTCTGTTAAGCAGTGCCAAGCCTGAGCATCACATTGCTGATCATTTAAAATGATCTTGTAGCTTTCAAAAGCATCTTCAATAATTAATTTGAGAGCTTTATCATTTTTGAAACATTAAAATACAAAACAAGTATCAAAACATAGTATATACTGTATAATAAGACCCCTTGTAAGGTTTTCATAGAATCACTTTATTATCTAGGGAAAGAGCAGCAGTGGGACCTTTAAGTATGTGAATCAATACCTTAAAATGCATGCATGGCATGAGAAAGAAAAGTTTGCTCAGTTCAGTGAAGCATTGTGACCCTTCATGGCCAGGTCGTCAGTGAAGCATACAGGAAGGATCCAAGAGGGAGCGAGGATTCACAGGCAAGCTGAGAGTCAACAGCCGAGCTGCATCCCCAGAGATTTCTGGCTGTCTCGCTCTGTCTGTTGACACTCTTCTACTCCATTGACTTTTTCATTAACCCCTTATCAAAATGTTTTTCTCTCCCACACTCCACTGACATTAGGCCCCTTCCCTTTCACCCCCCACGAGATCCTGGTTCAGCTGTTCCCCCTTGTGGTCAGATTTGATAGGAGGGTGCCTTTACACAGACACACACACATTTTTTTTTCTTATCCTCTGATTTCTTTGTTGCATTTTTTTCCTCTTATCTCACCTTGGAGAGATGAAAACACTAAAAATTCATAACTACTATGTCATGGCCAGTGTTTGCACAGAACACACAGGACATTTTTCATGCATCTACACTTAGAAAATGGATATATATAAAATTAAAAAAAAGATATTTAAACAATCAGTGTGCATGAAGTATGAAATAAAGCTCTACACAAGAAATATTGTGAACATAATTTATTTGGTGCTGAAAGTCTAAATTTGCCAAAATAACTTATGGCTTCTCTCACATTTTAATTACCTTCAACTTGTGGAGCAGCCAAATTAAATGTTTTCATTGGCCTGTATTCAGAGTTTGCCCACTTCTTCTGCAAGTAAGAGACCTTCTTTCACTCTAACTTTAGTGCATGCTTTATTTCCAACTTAATTTAAAATGTGTGTATGACTTAAGCAATTTTTCCCCCAAATAAAACAAAGAAATAGTTACAGTCGTAGCCAGAAGAAGGGCAAATGCTTAACCTGTTAAGTACTTCATAAACACTAAATCTAAGTGAACAAATAATTGCAACGGTTAATGAAAGTATTTTAAGACTATTGTACATAATGTTTGGTACCATTTCTTCTACAATTTCAATCCTTTGGGATTGATACATTCCCATAATTTTAGGCGTGTCTTCATTTGTAGGTTCCAGCTGTGTAAGTAAAACACAGATATGGCACCCACTAGTGGCTGGAATAATAATAATCCCAAAGCTCAAGTTGGGTGCAATACAGATTGTGCATTAAACACAATCATCATGCAGTGATTGAGTGAAATGAGTGCATTTGTTTAATTTTCTCTGCATGTTTGATCACACTGGTTATAGGTAACTGGAAGCGTTTTCCGGTGTTAAATAAAACTCACGCTTCAGTCTAACGGCACAGACAGGCACAGTAAATGGTCTCAACGTTCAGCAAGCGTGTAATAAATAGCATCAGGTGTGTACCTGTCAGCACTCCGCTGATTCCCATCTTAAAGTATGATGCAGAGTGAAGGATGGCGATAAGGATCTAGTTTTAACACATGGATACATTCCCTTAACAAACTCCCTACTTCTACCCCTACCATCATCTTCAGCCATCTCATTTCAACTTTGAAATTTAGATTCTTAAAGTTACTTTAAAGTGCTGGATTTTTTAAAAAGACTTTTTTGAACCGCGTACATTTTTTGAATGACTGTTGGATAAACATTTGCAAAACCATTTTTAAGAAGATAAACCTCAAGAATTTGCTTCTGCAAATATCCCCCACATTATTAAAAAAACAACAACAAAAAAATCTACAGGGCACACTCTTCAAGAATAGATGGTTTAATTATCAAAATTGTAACTAAACTACAATTCCCTGAAAAAATGAGTGATACACACTGACAGTTGAGCTACAAGTCATTTCATCCTCTTCAGTTCACTACATTTGGAAAACGTTCTCTGGTTTATTCATAGCAGTGTTCTGAAAACCTTTCAAAGACATCCCCACATTACCACATTACAGTCCTACTAGCTGGATTTTTGACAAAGAACAATGAATAGTGAAAATTATACTAACGATGTGATTTGACAACCGAAAACGGTGATATAAAATAGCAAAAGGAAGACACCAGAAGAAAGTCAACAGTTGTAATGGAAAAATCATTTAAGTAGAGCAAAGACAAAACAACATTGAAGGCAATTTTACTCCCCAACAAAAACATTTCAACCTTTTAACCTCATGTTATTCAAGGAACTGTCTTTTGATTTCTTAGAATTCCTCTTCGGCGTTCCGACACTTGGAGGTCTTGAGCTGTTTGAGGCGCTCGATGCACTCCTCCACACTGCGCTCGCCGTGCACTTTGTTGTCTCGGGTGCGTACGTTCACTGTGTTGCTCGTCTTCTCCTTCTCTCCCACCACTTTCCAAACAGGGAAACATGCAAAGAGAAAAAGGGAGAGAAGGAAAATCAATATCTAGATGGACAGTGAGAAAGAGATAAGGACAGGAATAACAGACAGCACTGAAACAAATGTGTGTTGCCACTGACCCAGGATGAAGTTATACTGCGCCAACTGTGCATTTCTGATCTTTTTGTTGAGGGTGCAGCCGGGGTCGAGATCCACGTCAGTCATGAGGCCGCTGCTGTGGAATTCCTGCTTGACCTGCCACATTGATGAGAGAAACAACCAACAGTTAAAACAGGAATGTTTTGGAAATTAAATAATCTGCTTACAAGAAAGACTGTAGATATTCAAACGCTCACACGGTTTAGTCTGAACAGAACAAATGACAATCACAGTGGACTGTGGGCCTGCTCTTTTCCCCAATTACATGAATATTAGGACTATAGACCACCTTTACAAATATGTTCAGCACCAACAATATCCAACCAAAATGTCCCCAACACATGTTAAAAGGTAAGCAAATATTAATATTTTCATATGCCTGACAGTCGGTTCTATTCGGTGTGATAACATTGTACTCGCCATGAATAGGCCAATGTCAAATGATTAAACTGTAATCAAAACAAAAAAAATGTTCTGAAGAAAAACGCATTAGTATTTATGAACTAACATCCTAATTAAATAGTATCACGTTGCTTTAATTTTTATTCTAAATAAAACATTGTGTGACAGCTTCACATAAACCTGCATTACTTGGTTCAGAAATACACAAAATTCTAGATTTAAAAGCTGAGACAACAAAGCGGACTGAATTTTGGCAAAGCATACAAGTAGCATAAGAGACAAAACTAATGATCCTTAAATACTATAGTACTGAATGAGCACTAGACTCCAGTCTGTGATAACATACAGTAATCAAACCAATAGCCACAATATCATATGTAAAGGCTTTAAAATCAGCATAAAGTTCAATTAAAGCGCTCAATAGCCTGAGGGGGCTGTTTGTAATGTCCTTTAAATGTAAATCCTGAAGTAGCCAAGGTCAGTTCTTACTTTCTCAGCATACTCTTCACAGGTCGGTCCCACGGGTACAACCATCACTTGACGAGGAGAGAGCCACAGAGGCCTTAAACAGAGGAGGACATATTTGCATTTAGCTGATTATTAAAAAACAAGCCAGGAACCTGCCCGTCTGCCAGAAACCCGTGTAAAAAAATGTGTCGTCCCCCCCCCGAGCTGTCATGCTTCCATTTCTAGCCCATTAATCAAGAAATCATGCGAACAGCCTGAAAGAACAGCAATACAACAAAAATGTCAAAGTCAAGAATGGTGCTACTTCACAAATCATCCTTTTAAAACTGATTGTTTACAAACCATTTGCCACCGTAGTTTTCAGTGAGAATAGCGATCATCCTCTCTACTGATCCCAGGATTGCTCTGTGGATGATCACGGGTCTCTTTTTGTCGTCACCATCATGGCTACAAAAGTCATTGGAAAGGGAGTGGGGGGGAGGGGGGAGGGGGAGAATGACAAAGAGAAAATTTCCTCTCAACAAACAACCATCTATAGAGCACAAAATCAGACTGATGATTTTTTAAGTCAGGGACTTACACAAAGCAATTAATAAAAAGTGATGCTCTGTTTGCAATCTCTAAATTAACATACAGGTGAGGACAGCATATGCTATTTAACGATTAGAGTGTCCAAAGTGTCTTTTATCTACTTCTCATATTTATATTGTGATGTCACATTATTAACACCCCCCCGCAGACAGAAATAATACATCTAAACTAATTTTCGTGCAGTCACTGCCCTGTTGTGAAACTCAGTGCAACAAGAACATGTGTAAAAATCACCAAACTCCAACTGCCAGCTTCTGCTAATACTTTCAACTATGCTTTACATGTTCATTATTTACCAAGATGAATTTTCAAGGCAACAGACCATTTAATTAGCGACTGACAAACATCACCTAATGTAATTCAAACAGTGTATGAGGTGATGTGACAGCAGTGACAAAATGACCAATTAGAGAGAGTTTGAAAAGACTACAATATGACCTTAATCGTGAGATTTGTAATAACAGGAGAATCTTACATGGCTGGCAAAATATCCCTAAGATGCCATTATTTGGAAATGAGTACTCATTACTGTAGACATGGGTATGATCATATTGTACACATGAACTATGGTAACAAGTGAAAATCACATTTGTCAGTCACAGACTGACATTGCCAGTCTCATGAAGCTCTGAATTTTCTGTCACTTCTGAGCTCATCACCTGTGACAGCTGTAATTCTTGGCTCTTCCTTCCTGCTCTACAGAAGCTGTTTGAGGTGTCCTCAGACTAAGGCAAGGTGAAAGTACTACTATTTTGTTATTGCTAGAAATATCATTTATTATTGTTAGAAAAAGACGAGGGGGAGCTCTACACTATAAAGAGAAATAGATAATTGCGATGTTGGTGCTTCTCTTTTGTTGGTCTTGCACTTATAAGCTTTATTACTGGGTATTGTCATAAAACTGTAATGAAGACAGATAATTTTGTAATGTTTTTTTGGCAGACATGTTAACTGTCTCTAAGTCAGGTATTAAGAATATTACCCATCCCTATTTGGTTACTGGATTTCCTGCTTTCTCACACTTTAGCTTATCCCATAAACTATAAACTTAACTCTCCAACATAGAAAACTTGTAGTTACCTGACAAAAGTGAGGTTAAAGCGGATCGGGAGCTGAAAATCGAGCTGAATAGTAGCACACTGATGGTATCGACCAATGGCATCCTTGATCTGAATGTCGATCTGCAGGCGAAACGCTTGTGATTAAAAGCGACCCTTCTGCTGTTTCACCGTTTAACTACACCATTAGTGCGGTGCACAGCTCACCTTGGGTCCGTAGAAAGCGCCGTCACCTGGGTTTAGAACCCATTTCTCTCCGAATTCATTCAAGCTGTTCTCCAGTTGCTGTAAATACAAACAATAACTGCTTTGTTACCGTGTCGGTTTCTGACAAACGTGCAGGTAAACAGATGTGTTAAGCAAGGCTCCTCCTTTAGACCTGACCTTTTCTTCAGCTGGAACTAATCACTGAACTGAGAAATGCTAACGGCTCAATAATATTTTATGGTTGCTTGTGGGAATTAACGAGCTGAGGGAAATATGCAGCAAGTTCTCTTCCAAACACAATGCCAAGTTCCCCAGTCACTTTTGTGTGTATAATTTTCCACCTTTGTGTGGCACACATTAATCATTAAAAGTCAGCGCTGCATTTAAAAAGAGTGCTTTCCTCAGATGACAGGTTAAGTAAGACAGCTGTTCAACTTGCAGGCTGATATTTTTTATGGCTTTTATTTCTATTCTAAGAACTGTGACTAACTGTTAATTAGAAAAAGATAGCGGCAGCCCATAATTAACATGTGCAGCCACTAAGATACAGTACATTTAATTTTTATACTGTAGCATTTGAATTATATTTGTAGTGTGCTACTTATCAGAAAACTACTAGTCTTTAAAACTTTAATAGTAACTGTAACCAATCAATTTATTGATAATGAAATAGCCTAAAAATAAACTTCCATCAGTAATGCTTTTCTCCCAGCAGACAAAAGATGGGCTTGAAAATTAAATTAAAAACAGAAGGACTGAGAACTGAATGATGACACCAGTGACTGTAAAAAGGGAGCAGAAAGGAAAAGGAACTCTTTCAGGTTTATACAATACCCATAAATTGAAAAACAGAAGGGCAGACAGAGCCAGTAATAAAGAGTAAGTATGCTTTTCTCTTCTTATACCCTGCTATTATGTTCAAGGATGAGTGTAGCTACAATTCGTGGTAATTTATCAGCGCCTGAGACCAAAAATGTAAACCTTTTTTTCCAAGTGACTCAGGGGTTTAACACATTTCAACATTTTCCATTATAAAAAAAAACAAAAAACAAACCAGGATGTATCTTGAACCACCACAAAGAAGACTGCACTAGATTATAATGACAAACCCAGCACCACCAAAAAACAAAATCATGATAAAAATCAATGAAGTGGTGATAACAAGGTACAAAATGTATCAGCTTATTCTGCAAGATGAGTTTCCAACAGAGTTATTAAAAAAAACAACAAAAACAGAGGAAAACATAATTGAACATCTTTGCGGCAATGTGCACATGAAATAGTTAACTGACTGCTGAAATAACATGCCTCTGCAATCAGATAAAGAGAAGAGTAAAGGCTGTGTGAAAGTTAAATTCAACACGTGCTTTACACATTAGTCAACAAACTTTTTCAATCATTCAAAGCCGGCCAGCAAAGCCTTGCCAGAGAAATAAACACGTTTTATGCCCTTCATGGACTAGTGCTACAGAAACAGCAATGCAGTATGTATGTGGCATTTAGCAACTGTCATTTGGCTCTACAGATTCATCTCCTATAATTCAAGTTGTCCCAGCAGACACTTGATGTCATTCATGAAAAGCTAGAACGCTTTTACCCAAAACACCAAGCAATAAAGCTAATTATGACTCAGTCCAACTCACTCTTATTATTTGTTTATGCTTGTTTAAAAGACAAGCTGAGCAAATTAGAGCCAAACTACTGATGTAAAATACACAACTTGTGAACTTGATTTGGCAGCAAAAGCAGACAGGTAAAGCAACAATACGTGGACCGTTTCTAAGAGTATAAAACTTTTTTTTTTTCTCCTTTCTTCAGACGTGACAGCAAGTCCACAGGAAAAAAAACTCATTAAAATATAAATGTACTTAGGGTCTGCAAGCCTCACTTCTCCATTCGCTGTCAGCGGAGTGGCTCTAGAATTTCCATCTTAACAATATCTCACATCAGCATCTTAATGTTCCAGTGAGACACTGACTGAGCGTTTTCTTATTTTCTATTTAGTGAAGCAGGCGGCCTTTTGAATACCTTCTCTGCTTGGTCCCAGACCTCTGGGTCTCCCAGGAACTTCTCTGGTCTCGTAGAAAGGTTGAGTTTAAAAGTGAAGCCAAAGACATCATAAACAGTCCGCAGGAAGTCCAGGCATCCCTTGATCTCCGACTCAATCTGAGGTCAGTGATAAAAGAAAGAAAACAAAAAAGCAATAGTGTTTGCATCATCCATCTGGACATGGCTACAAATTTAATTTCTGCTGCTGATTTCATGTTTGTTTGTTTGTTTGAATTAGGATATCTAGAGAATGAAACCTAATTATTTTGTTTTATAAGATGCCCAACCTTTGCTTTAAACCTCCCCTCCAAAAAAGCAGAAAGATTTCATCATCATTTAAAAATAAATAAATAACGAATGAATACTTTGAAGGTGAAGGACATAAAATACAATAACTAAAAGGAAAATGATTGCTTTCTTTCTTCCTAGATGTAAGCCATGTGCTGAAGTCACTGATTATCAATTTAATGCCAAATGCAATGTAAGAGCATATCCCCTGCAGTCTGTTAGACATGATTGTAAATACTGGGAAAAATAAACCAAAGCAACAATAACAACAACAAAAACAAACAAACCGAGCACAAGCAGTGCTTTCCAGCTGCTGCAATGAAAGAAAAAATTAAAAATGAAATAATTTGTGCACAAGTGCAATCAAAATAATTAAACATCCAATCCAATGCCTTCACGGCTAAAGAGAAAATTAATCAGTGTGATCGCGGCTGCTGTAATAAGACTTATGAACCGAAAAATTAAGAAACTTTTTGGTCTTTCCAAATATTGTTTGTTTGCACCAGTTATAACTGTGCCCTTCTTTGGAAATGTATGAAAAAGTTGAAAGTTTTTTAGAAAGTATTTCATTATTAAATGAAAAACTTGGAAATATTACACTGGCATAAAGGACAATGAAATAATTTCGTATTGCAGTCAAATAACACTGAACATGGCCATGCTTAAAAGCAGGGAACAAACGTTGATATAGGAGAGTCAGGGGTGTTGTGTCTTTTTTACTCTACCTCATTTTCTTTTTTGTTCAAAGAATCCCAACTGCTGACAGTTCAGGAGGGGTGTATGCAACACTCATTCTTTTCTTCAGTCTTAACTTTAAGGACTTTGCACAGTGTCACTCAACCCCTAACAACTGCCTTTAAAGTGAAGGAATCATCCATTCATCCATTGAGAGCCTGCACAAAAGCCCAATATTGTGTAAATATCCATTAGATTGAAGCAGGATGCAAAGCTACTTTAGTGAGAGCCCATGAATAAAACACACATAGATAGTGGGAAACGCCAAGACTTTAACAGGTTTAAGTGTAAAACAATTCTTACTGGTCTCATCGGGCTCATAGAAGGCCAAAATGTGTGCTGCACACATTTCAATGCACATCTCACCTGGTCCATGGAGCAGAAGATGTGAGCATCGTCCTGCTGGAAGCGGCGGACACGGGTGAGGCCAGTCAGAGCTCCTGACAGCTCGTTCCTGTGCAGGACACCAAAGTCGGCCATGCGGAGAGGCAGCTCTCTCCAGGAGCGAGGTCGGTGATCAAACATCAAACTGGTGCCAAACCAAACAAACATATGTATAAAATACACAAAGCTGCAACTGCCAACTTCTACCTAGAGTAATCACAACACCTAAAAATTGCACTGCTGCTTTATTACTCCCGTGAAAGCCCGAGTGTAATATTTGATTTAACTGATATTCAACACTTTGAAGATCAATTTTGATTACAGTGTGATTTTCAGAGGCCATCTTTATGCCAAAAGATTGAAAGAGTGGAAAGAGATAAAAGATGTGAATACAAATAACTGCAGTCTGCTTCTTTGCACTGCAATGCAGCAGCAAGTGTCCTAGGCCAACAACTGAAAACACAGCAAGAATGTCAGCGCAAACATACAGCTGAACTGGCTGACAAGCATTTTCTTTTGTGACAGCAGACAGACTTAAGTCAATGGTAAAGACATGTTACATACTGGTATGGAATACACAGCTCTTCCTCTAACAAAGTCATTTCTGATTACAAGTATTAAAAAATAAATATTTCACACAACTGTGCAATAAAAGGACCGTATCGTCTTTTCCTCATTCTTTTGTAGTTGCCCGTTAAAATTAAAACCATACCTGACAACAACTCTGATTGTGAGGAAACAGAAGTCTCACCAGTGTCCAGGGCAGTTCATGGGCTTGAGAGCGAAGGTCTCCTTTTCAACCTCGAAGGAGAACATGTTCTCGCTGTAGTGCTGCCAATGCCCAGATGTCTGCCAGAGTTTGCTGTTGTAGATATTGGGAGTCACAACCTCCTGAAAGCCTCTATTCCTGTACTCACTCTGGCAAAGACATGACAATGTTTTCTCACAAAATATTCTACCTTTAAGTGTTCCAAAAAGCTCAGCTTCATAATTCTGTGCATCTATCACCTCTACAAACAACTGGCTGAAGTGGTTTCTGTCAATACCTGGAGACTCTCTAATAAGGGACGTATGCATAAATAAATTGGTAAACAACTCTGCAAGCAAACACTGGGACATGTTTATACTGCTGCATATTTACATTCTCCTGTTTGTTCATATATTATGAAGAGTTTGGGGGAAAACTGAAATATAAGGGTATTCACTTTTGTACTGCTTTAATTCACCTGGAGCTGATTGGTTTGTTCAAACCAGAAAGATAGACGATACTATAAAATAATCTGTCATTTATTTGGAATCTTGATATCTGCTGATGTGTTTTCTGTGTTATGTTGTTTATAAAAGCAGCTTTTTTAACAAAACAAATCTTATTACTCCAAATCTGCTCAGTCAGAAATCTATTTAAGTGAAATGGCCTTGAATGTGTTTTCTATTATGACTGCACTAACTGAAAACCCAGGAAAATAAATGCTTTGAAAAAAGATTGATTTTTATGTGTCTGTATAATAGAACAGGTGTAAATAAAGCTTTCCTTTAATGGCGTCAGTGTTTCAATATATTCTAAATAAGTGTCGGATAATAATAATAAGCTCTTCTGAGGTTCATAAGCGAATTTGTGTGTCGGAAGGTAAACATCACATTGAGCAATGCCTTTCTATTACCTGGTCAAAATATTATTTTATTAAATAAGCATAAACTGGATGTGTCAGCTTCCGTTTACATCATTACTGTTGTGGAAAGAAAACATTTTCTTATTTATTTACCCTTTGCTTAAGACACTGATTTAATGGTGTATTATCAAAACAATCACCAATCCTTTCTTAGTTCTCCGTATTAAAGTAGATGACACTTAGCTTAAATTGGAGCATTTGTTTTCTTGTGTGCAATATAAAGCCATTTTCATCATCGCACAACTTTAAGTCTTCCTGCAAATTTAAACCGTCTGCCTAATAACCTCTCTTTTCTCCCCCCACATCTCCAAGCTCTGTGTTGGATCACAGTAATTATCGGTGGGTCTGACAACTCAGTCTTACTCTGATGAACTCAATCAGGGTGTTGTAGACGAAGGCTCCCTTAGGCAGGAAAAAGCAGCTCCCTGGACTCAGGTCATGGAAGAAGAACAGGTCCTGCTCCTGAATATACAAATAAAATAAGGTTTGTTAGACCATCAATCAAGTCAAACTGGTTTCAGTTTGAAGCCACCTCATGACATACTTAAGCTCTAAATAGAGTTTGTATAGGTATGTGCCCTTTTCCACGCCTTCTTAAACTGAAAGTATGACAACACACCCTACACTCTGAACCAACTATTATGAGTTTGCTTTCAATAAACAGCAAACTGTGAGGTGAAGAAACTAAAATCTGCTTCATGGACATTTTTCAGTCATACTATATTAATATCAGTATGTAACAAATCAATTTACGAGCCTACTACTCAATTCACTAAATAAAACTTATCACGTTTAATCCCTGTTTTTTCCATTAATGAATTTAACAGTCATACACGTTTTAACACCGTTCAAAAACTACTTTGAATATCTTATTCTGTGCATTTCAAAATTTCTTTCAATTGCAATACCAAGAGACTGAGAACAGTGAAACCTGTAAGAGACCGTTTCAAAATCTTTTCCTAACTCACAGCTCATTTACATTTCAATTCTTACCCGGCCCAGTTTGCGGTGATCTCTGTTCTTGGCCTCCTCCTGAAACTTTTCCCAGTCTTTAAGCATTTTGGGGTCAGGAAAGGAGATTCCATAGATCCTCTGGAGGGTTTCCATGTCCGCCTTTCCTTCCCAGTATGTGGATGAATTCTAGCACACAAAAGGGAGTACGTTAGCTTTTTCATCATTCTTTTGGGTCCATCAAATCCCTTGGTGATAAAACAGAGGGTAACTCTGCTCTAAAAATAGGCAGAAATGTGCTTACTGCCAGACATTCAGGACACAGACTCCAGTATTTTAAATCTCTCTTATATCCACATATGTAGTTAACTGCAAGTTTGTTCAATACATTTCCACAGCTGATAATAATAATAATAAAAAAAAAGTCTAACCTTGTGTATCCTGAGTGTCTTGATTTTTCCAGTGTGTCTCACATGGGGTCCGCGGCATAAATCAATTAAGGGACCACATCTGAAATGGAGATAACTTTAGTTCACTTACTCACCTGTTTTGTTGTACATTTAAAATAAAATCTATATCACCAGAATACTATTACATTCACTGACCCACCTGTAGACTGTGGTAGTAGGAGTGGTGACTTTCTCATTCAGAATGCGGCACTTAAACTTGTTGTACTATAAAGAACAAAAGTTGTTGTTTTTTCATCATGAATTCAATTAATTTTTTGTTCTATATTCATGTGTTGTTGTTGTTTAAAGATACCTTGAACATTTCCAAGAGAGTTTCCTTCTTTATCTCTAGCCTCTCAAATGGCTGCTTCTCCTTAATGATTTTCTTGCACAAATTCTCCAGACAGGGGAAGTCATTGCTCGATACACCCCTGTCCAAAACATTAAGAAATCACACCAAGAACTGCACACCGAACACTTTCTCACTTAAAACCCCACATTAATATGCAAAGTGCCTCCACTGCTAAATTTAGTCTGCCACGCTTTCCAAAGGGCAGCATGGATGTGACCAGATATTTAACCACGAGAACAGACTTTTGTCCATCAGAATAATTCTTAAGACTTCGTAATACAGATAACCTCATCCAAGGATGGGCAACTACTTCAAAGTCCTCGGCTTTAGGGCTTACGCAATGTCAAAATATCCTTGTAAAAAAGAAAACAGTCTCCAAGAATGCCATTAGCATAAAATGGCTTCATTAAGGAGGTTGTAGAATTAATTAGACAGCACTGCTCAAGCTTTCCTGCAGCCTAAAGCAGAGAGACGTGGATCCGAAAAGGTCAAGTGAAGAAGTTGTTTATGAGGAAAACTTGTTGAAATTTCTGAAGGTGTCTCAATCCCCCTTTCAAAGCTTCCCTTAAGTCGTTTCTTGTTCTTTAATTTGAATAGACTTGTTATTCCAGCAGAAATATGTAGAAAAATGTTTTTCAGTCCCCACACATAGCCCCAGCTAGACAGCATTAGTGTAGTTACAATCTGTCTGTTTTGTGTTTGCTTCTCGTCTGAAGACAGTAAACCAGATTGACAGCTGCTAAGCCCTGAGGTACAGACCAAAAATATCACTGGATGCCACACCACTAATTAGACAGAAACTCTGAACCTGAGCATGCATGTAAAACTTACTCATTGTTTTCTACGAACATGTCATAGTAGAAGCCATTCTCGATAGGGGGGCCGTAGCAGAGGCAGCCCCCATACACCCTTTCCATTGCTTCACCCATGATGTGAGCACTGGAGTGCCAGTAAACCTAATGAAAATAAAGAAGTTTTGGCAAATTTAGAAAACAGGACTATTCAAACCTTCTGTGTTACTAAGACTTTTAAGGGGAAATATCAAGGTTGTGTCACTGAATTGTATGCCTTGTTAAAGACAAAGAGCAGCCAGACCACCAGAAAAGTGACTTGTTTTTTTAAATGCTGACAATACAAAAAAAAAAAAAAAGTATATAAACATGGCTTTTACAAAGTAAAAGTAAAAGGTAACTGGTGCTTTGATGTTTAACGAGCATGACGCTGTATCCAGAAGATGTTGAGAATAAATTTCCAATACTATGCTGAAGAGGGGGGGGAAAAAATCCGACTTACAGCTTGAGCTTCCTCATCATCAAACTTGAGCAACTGAAGGCTGCAGTCGTCTTCTAAAGGTCTGTCCAGGTCCCATACACTATTGTTTACTTTGGCAATCACCGTGTTGTCAGCAAGGCCTTGACTGAACCACAAGACACAAATATTCTACGTCACAATAATGTACAGACACATAAATAAAATGGCAAATGCCTGGATTTATACAGCACAACACAATTTATTTTCTCACTCTCAGCCATGTGGACAGAGCGTTTGGGAATAGCTGTGCCATAAACTTGTGATTAGCAGAATTTCTGCTCTACCTTATTGAGAAATAGCCAACAAGAGAACAAAAACACCACATATTTTACCATTATATGGGTTACGTCAGACAAATATAATGAAACGAAAACTTTTATATTAAATGACACATCACACTTTATGAACAAAAGTACTGGGTCACCTACACAAAACTACAGAGGCTGCTATGAAGCGCCTGGTGCAGTTTTTGTTTTGTGATTATGTTAATTCCAGAGGAAGCTTTGGGCTCTGCAGTTACTGAATCAACAGTGTGTTGTTAACCTTTATGCACCTCAGCACTCTATGACCCCAGTCTGAAACTTTACATGCGCTGCCACTTAATGACAGTTGATAGTCGAATATCTCAGAGGGAAGAAATTTCATGAACAATCTTGTTGCAACAGTATCACACTCAAATTCAGTGAGGTAACTAGAGATTTTTTTTAGTTAGGGATAACATTCTGACAAAACCAAAGCAATTTTAACTTTTTTTTTTTTGTTAACCACATTATTTTATTGTCTTCAGTAGACCGTCAAACGTTGACAAGTGTTATTTCCAGCTGCTTCAAATTTTGCCTTCAGGCTTGTGAAGCCTTTTTAAAACAAAAAATGATTACAGGAACTACAAAAAAAAGGAAGAAAAAAAAGAGAGGCCATCTTTGAAAAATACATTCTGTAGCACTGACCTGATGCCACAGGCCACCTTGTACGGCGTGGTCTTCCAGGACTCAGCCTCAACAACCTTTCCATCAGGCAGAGTAACCTTGATAGGTTTGCTATCTTTTGCAGCTCTTTCTGCCATCAGAGCATCATGCTCTGCTTTCAGCATCGTGTACAAAGTAAGACGTTCCTCAATGTACTGAGGCTGTGGCGACAGCTGAAAAAAAAAAAGTAACAGAGCAAGCCTTTCACTGTCATTTCTTTTGCCTAGTCGCTGCAATTTTAATTGTATCATCAGGTCTAAAAATCTTACGGTAATTTGTGTTTTGACTGTCCTAATGTCACTAAAAAACAAAAAACAAAACAAAACAACAAGAAAACAACAATCTTGAAGCCAGTGGGTGGTTGCTTTGAGATGATACATATCTACCCAAGTACATGATTCAAGTTCTTGAAAAACAAGATCTAATAATAGCGTAGCAACACTTCTTTCCTGACAACATAATAACTCACCTCAGCCCTGCCTCCAGAGTCTCCAGCAGCATTTTTAGCCTTCTTCTTTCCCCCATCTTTACCACTTCCAGTTCCTTCCTGTACAAATATCACATCATGTGATTATCTTACTTTTATTAAAAAAAAAATAAAAAATCATGACGTGAATAACATGATTGTTGATGGGCCTCGTGGACACAGTTTCCATGCAAATGTAAAAGGTACACTCCTATCAACTGCTCATTTAATAATAGTAACAAATGCAAATAATATTGGGCACACTGAACATAAGTACATCAGTTATTTCAAATGCATCTTTCTTGTTGCTACTTTAGCTGCGTTACAAATACTTAAAGCACTTGGGTGTGCCGATTTAGAAAGAGAACCCAAGCTAGTCATTCAATACCGTAAGCTGGTCTGACGTGTGTGAGCCTACCAACACGGAAAGAAATATTAAACTGTGGCAATTCTGAATATAGCCCGGCTTACTTGTACTGATTTGCTACATTAGCTAAACCAACTAAGCCAAATCGGCTAAACAACACCGTGCACCATGGTATAGTTCACAACACAAACATGAAATAATGAAAACTTGCGCCAGTTTCCTTAAGATAAACAAATCTAGGTAAAGTCAACAGAAAAATCCCCATAAAAGCCAGCTAGCCGAAAAGTTCTTACTGAGTGGCTAAATGACAGCATGGTCCTAACGACAGGCTAGGCTAACTGCAAACCGCCTTACATGACTAAAAACATAGACTGAAGTCTCACCTTTTTGCCTTCGTCCACTTGTAATTCGCTCATTTTATCCACGACAGTCTTTTCAGCCATAAGAAATTTAAAGCTATCCTACTTTAACCCGAGAGAAGTCTGAGGTATGTGTACTACAAGCGGTGCAAGGTGCCGGGTAAGGATTGATGACGTTGCCCGGATATTCTGATGCAAGATTGCAGGCTGTGCTTCCTGTGAGGGGAGGGTGATGTAACCCGTCATATTTCTTTCAAAGTTTATGTCCATTAATTAAAGAATTCTAATGCCGAACCTCATTTTATGTATTTCAATAAGGAATTGCAACCACATATCCCAATATCAAGCTGGATTTTAATTAATTAATTAATTATTTTAATGATTTGCGATGTCAGTTGTTCTTCTCCTAAACTTTTTTTTCTCTCCAAAAAGTAGAGTCGGTTCCTCCTTCCACAATAAGACACGTTCAAGACATTTACTAGGTCAGTGCACATTGTATGAAGCATATGATGTAGAAGCATCACAAAATACTTATGGTACAATAGAATATATGAACACACACAAAGACAAATTGTGATGTTGACTATGACCTGTCCTTTGTTCAGATTTTATTAATGACTTCCTGTAGCTTTTATTTCCATAAATTGTATTCCAAGGCCTTTGCACTGCCAGAATAGTCTATGTATACGATGATGGATCAGGAAATTCTGATGCAACATTGTGCGCTTAGACGTCTACTGTATATGTAGATCTAAACGGATAATATAAAAACACATATATATAGATAGATTTGTGGATTTAATGGGTCTAATTGAGACTGCTCTTTTGCTCTTGTATTTGTTATATATTCAACAACATAAAGTTGATGTTTTTTATAAAACAAGATGACATTTTCTCTTCCCCAAACTCTTTTTCTAAAGTAAAGTACTTGAACAAAATGTCTGGCTCAAGGCATTTACACTAAGCTAAGTGTATACATAAGTCTGAAAATACTTTTGTATAGAGTAGAATTTATGAACATAAAAAACACATTGTGATGAGCCACTATTGTCACTGTGAGTCTAGGAGTGATTAGTAAACTTTTCCACATGATCTTTCTAATTTCTGCAGTTGAAATTCATCCTAGCTTTTCGAGTGTGTGATCCACTGCATGCACACATTCCATTTAGGGATTTACTGTAATTTCCATTTCCTTTAATTGTGTTTCAAGGATTTTAGAGTACTGGAATATATGTATAATGTTGCATCAGAATATCCGAGAAATGATGACTTTTCTCAGATACTCTGATGCAACATTGAAGGCAGAGACATAATGGGTTCTGCTCTTCTGCACTTTTATCTTTTGTGTTCAATACAATAAAAAAAAAAATTTTTAAGAGAGGATGGTGATGTCATTTGTCCTTCTCCTGAACTCTTTTCTTTTTTCTAACATAAAGCAGGGTGGATTCTTCTTTGCAGAAAACACCCAGTTCAAAGCATTTACAATAGGTTTGTACATTTGTTATTGGCGCATACGCACAGAAGCATCAAAAAAATGATTTTCCATAGAGTGGAATTTATGACCACAAAGGCATACTCTAATGAGGTCAATATGAACATTGTGAATTGTTTTCTTATGCTCTCATCGCAGGGATCAGTGTTTTGATGCGGTCTTTCTAATTGCTATAGATATGAGCAAGTTTCAGATTTATTATTTCTTTAAATTGTGTCCCAAGGCCTTCAGATTATAAGGGATAAAACTATTATTATAACTATGTTTTATTTATTTATTTTGTTCATGTAATAGATAAAGTAAGGTATAAGCACCAAAAATAGTGATAGCAGTCTAAAAGTCCAGGACTGGTTCAAGGCAGCTGGGCTCAGTTTGCTGGGTAATAGCACTGATATTAATGACTGGAATAAGCAATACCCCAGCAAAACAGTCCAATCGACTTCTATGTGGGCAGAAAGAATAGATTTTTCTCAAATTAAAGTTGTTGACGTGATGTTGACTCTTAGTGGAGACCAGGGAAATAAACAGGTGAATTTTGGTGATATCTTGATTCTGGGTCTTTGCTTGTTTTGTTATGCTCTTGCCCAGCATATTGGAGTTATTGAAAAGGGCGGTTATTTTAATCTGACATGGCCAAAATATATGTGTGCCAGTTACATTCCAAGCTGAATGTAACTGGCATAGACACCTTGAACAAGCGTATGTTAACATTCTCTTTGCTGTTATGCCAGTTTGTGTATTCAATACAATCTGAATAAACGGGTATCTTAATACTATATGCTGAAAATACACACTGCCAACTCATATACCTACAGTTACCGTTACTGTACAATTACAGTTGTTTTGCTATCATATGTGCTGTAAAAACATTTTTAACTGGATTATCTATCTATGCATTCCTCCATCCTTACATCCATCCAGCCATCCATTCAGCCAGCCATCCAGCGGGCTGTCTGTCTGGTAAGGTAAGAGTCAGGGCAAATCCTGGACAGGTTACCAGTCACCAGACATCATGCTTAAATATTCAATTATGGCAAAATCAGGACAATCACTTAACAAGGATGCCTTTGCACTGTGGCCTTTTAGATTTTCCTGCAAAATAAAATGAAATTAATGAATACACATAAAAACAAGTTTAGTTGCATAATTAAAGAACACCACAGGCTTACTACCACTTTGGATAAAAACATTTCTGAGCTGAATAAAAAGTTCTGGCTTTTTCTTAAGGAAGTTTGTTAGTGTATTTTAAATACTGGGAAATTATGGCTGACATGGTTGCCCAGAAGGGACATGAGTAACATGCCGCATAGGCATCATTAGACCACCGTTGATTTGGATTGAAATCCTTTCTTCTATTTAGTGTGAAATGTGCTTTCCTTTTGTTCAGCATCACGGGAATTCTTCATGCACCCACCCATCTGCCCTGAGGCTCACAGCTACAATTTCATCAAGTTTTCCAGTTATACTCTGACAGAGCTACTTTTAAAAATAAAATCATTTATCAAGTGTAAAACCAAAAAGGAAAGGGGAAGTGGAGGTCTTAATATTCTCTGTTCTGCCACAAGCAGCTGGTTTTATTTGAACATTCAGTTGCCAGTAGCAACCACTACTATTCCACTATTGCATTTTAACTAATGGAGTCACATTCAGCCTTGTGTCAGTTCTTTGGCCAAGGAAATATTGACAAACACATTTTGTCTGCTCCTACAATGACCTTATCAGAGAATTGTTTTTCAGGGTTATTATAGCAGTTTTTGTGATGCTTGTTTGTGAGCAATCAGTTCACAGTTAAACAGGCAATCCAGCTGGCTAGCTGTTAGAAGATAATGCCTTTCTAATTTGACTGTGTATTCCTGATGGACAAAGTAGCAACTCTTCTAGCAGAGCCTTTAAGAGATAGCATTTCTTGAACTAACAGCACTAGCGTTCTCTTTCACAGTTTACAACTGCTTATAGTAAAAAGGTCAGCTGCTATCATTTATTCATCTTCATTTGAGGTGCACTTAGCCTGGTGAATGATGAGCCCACACATATTGTTGCTCTTGGTGGTTTATAAAGGATTGGGTATATATTGGACTTGGTAAGTTTTATGCCGGTACTGTGGCCTCCTACCCCCGGTCCAAAGACATGCAGTTAGTGGGGAAAGGTTAATTGAAAACACTAAATTAAAAAACACGCCCATAGGTGTAAATGCGGGAGGGAATGTGAGTGCGATCGGTTGTCTCTATATGTTAGCCCTGCGACAGACTGGCGACCTGTCCGGGGTGTACCTTGCCTCTCGCCCTCAGACAGCTGGGAAAGGCTCCAGCGCCCCTGAAAAGGATAAGCAGAAGCGGATGGAAGTTTTATGCCTTTTGTTACAATTGAAAAAAAATTAGGCTGCATAGTTTGTTTTTGTTTTTTTGTTTTTTTGTTTTGTTT
>VURO01051087.1:29098-60321 GCA_015108175.1 Pelvicachromis taeniatus | reverse complement strand
AGATTAATAAAAAGGTTTTCAGAAATGACATCCATCCATCCAGTCGCAGCCGCTTATCCTTTTCAGGGTCGCTGGAGCCTATCCCAGCTGTCTTGGGGCAAGAGGCGGGGGACACCCTGGACAGGTCGCCAGTCTGTCGCAGGGCTAACACACATAGACAGACAACCATTCGCACTCACAGTCACTCCTGCATTCACACCTATGGGCAATTTAGAGTTTTCAATTAACCTATCCCCACTAACTGCATGTTTTTGGACTGTGGGAGGAAGCCAGAGGACCCGGGGAGAACCCACGCAAACACGGGGAGAACATGCAAACTCCACACAGAAAGACCCCGGCCTGATTGTGGAATTGATCTCAGGACCTTCTTACTGTGAGGCAACAGTGCTAACCATCATGCCACCGTGCTGCCCCCATTTTTCAGAAATGTTTTTTTTTTAAACCACAAATACTGAAATGAGGCATTATGGATCCAAGAACTTTTCCAGAGCAAAAAGTCAGTATGTCTTTTTAGAATTTGGAAATCTCTTTTTATCACTTCATATATCAGAAAACGTGGTCGTCGTGTCAAACACAGACAGGAAGATCTTTGTTTTTAGGAAGGCAATAATGTCATAAAAACTAGGCTTTGAGAGGTATAAGAAAATCCTTCTGTAAAAACTGTCAGAATACAGACAAGAATAAAACCAGAAAATCTGGACGATGGATGCAGGTGAAGATGTCTGAATGTTAAAAAGTGTCAAAAATATGTGCGTATTGTATAATTCCATATATTTTTAAATAAGAAACGAGAAACAAATAGAAGTTCATTACTTAAGTTAAGACACTAGTTTAGTATTAACAAAATTTCCTAAATGTTATATTTAAATATGGAAATTAGGTTCTCACTAAATATGCACAAATTTGAATAAGTCGTAAAACCAACAACTTAATTTTCTTTTTTTGCATTTTCATTCCACTGTTTGACTGAAACGTGGAATGAAAATAGTCTAAAATATCAAAACTGAGCAGCACTTAAAAAACATGTTTTTGCCAGCACTGTCTCACCATAAGAAAACAATAATACACATATTGTCTTTGTCTGGCTCACTTTTAAAATTAGGAAACGTTATGGCTCTCAATATTGTATAAACATATTGTATAAGTAGAACTCACGTGTGTAGAAATGGCTCTTCTAATCTACATCAGCTTGTTCTTACCTACTCCTCTGCAAAACACAAACATATGCATCCACTGAGACCCACATATGCAGGTCTGTTTCTGGTTCATTTGTCTTCCTCTGTGGAGCTTCCTGCAGAGTTTCTGGTTCAGACAGAGGTGCTTCCTTTCAGCTGAAATTCAAATGCTGACGCACATGAAACGTTTCTGACAGCAGTCAAATGAAGCACACTAAACAAGAGGAAAAAAACTTTTTCAGAGGAGAAAGAATAACAATATGTTTTCAAAAGTGTCTCGGCACTGAGCTCCACTTGTTTTTATTCAAGGTGAATAAAATGTTATGTCTTATAAAATGTTTCCCGTACTTAACAGTGATGTGGTATGAGGGTAAGAAATGTATCGCTATATTAAAGTACAGCCTGTCATTTGTGTCTGTCTATTGCAAGTGAATGCATCGAAATATACTCACCAGACACGTTATTAGGTACAACTTGCTTAGTGCCTCCAAACCTACCTAAATTCATCATGGCATACTTTTAACAAGGTGCTGCAAACTTTTCTCACCTGAGTGGCACTTCTGTGTTTTGGATCATTCTCTGTAAACTCTAAAGACAACTCTGTGGCAAATCCAGACCCTGGCACCAACAATCCTGCCCCCTTCAAAATCCCTTAAATCACCTGAGTATGCTTGGTTCAAACTAGCGGGTTATCTTGACCATGTCTCCATGGCTAAAAGTACTGACTTACTGACATGCGATTAGTTGGCTGATTACATATTTTCAATAAAAAGCAGTTGAACAGGTAAGAAAATAGCTAGTATGTATGAAAAATCCCAAGTGCCATTATGACCATAACCTTTGCTGTAAATAGACCACACACAATGCCATTAAATTGATATTTGAATCTTGGTGTGCAACATTTCTTCAGACCATGATGATGACATGACAAGCCAGACAGGTGCAAAGAGGTCTGAAATTTTGCTATTTGTAGTCTGCCATCTCTGCATTGCAACATCATTTCAAATACACCAAAGGAAGACTGCCTTTTCTAAATCCTGCGCAAAGGGGGGAAAACCAGAAGCAGAAAAATCAAGGTGTTAAATTCATTTTTCCCCCCGCTTGCTTTTAGTTGGAAATAAGAATCAGTCAATATGAGAGACAATGAAATGTACATTACATCACACCCAAAGGGAACATTTATTGGCTTCCTCCCACAGCCAGTGGTGATGGCAGATCAACCGGTAGCGGTTTGTTTGAGGGGGAGAGACAGGGAAGGAGCATGATAGAAGGATTAGGTTTGAATCTGGTCCCTTATCATTCAGTTCAGTCTGCTGGCTCAGCAGCAGTAAGCAAATTGAAACTAACAGGATCTGCTGTAGCTACTACCTCCTCGCAGTAATATGTGAGCCAAGCCAGGCCTGACTGTCATTAGAGGACTTAATGTCCTCTGCCACTGCCAAACCAATCCTGATGTACTCAAAGGACCAATGCTCCTTTAAACAAAAATTGCATTTTCCGTTTGTTTATATGCGGATGACCCCCCCCCCCCCCTCTCCCCCGACGGAAGCAAATAATTTTCATTGTGACATTATGCAGGCGCTTAAACAGGCTTAATATTTTTTCATGTTTTTATCTTATCAACATTCAGTTTAGAATCTGAAAATACACCCATTACCCAGGAAATTATCCCTTTGTACTATAATAATAATAATAAGCTTCTTTTGGCTGCTTCCTTATTCACAAGGGGTCACCACAATGGGTAACTCTGTGTGTTTGATTTAGCATGTTATCTTTAAAATGAATCTGTGACATTCGCTGAATGTCATTGCAAATCGGGGCATGCACAGCTTATCACACAATGTCTCTGGCTGTTTTAATGTTGCAACACTTACTATGAAGTAGAGTGACAGAGGCAGGGACAATTACTTCTCTCCTATTCTACTGGATTCTGTGACCTAGATCCCCTAACCAGAGGTACATTGCACAACACTGAAAGAAACTTAAACTCATTTTGAATTCCAAACAGATATTACCCTAGGTTTATTCACTCCAATAGCTGGATAAGCCTCTTGAGATGAAACAGCTCATTAGAAGCATAAAAACAAGAAGAAAAAAAAAATCTTAGTCGACCTAAGCTCCAGCACGACTTCTCTGACTCGTTCCCACATCTTTGGATAGCACTGCATAAGAAAGCCTCAGTGATCCACATAGGTAAGAAGTGATAATCGCACAAGTTCTCATTTCATTTAACAAATTGAAAAGCACCCAACAAAATCCAGAAAGCTCATACATTCTTATAGAGAGTGTGAAATGGAATATTTTATTTTCTTCCCCATGGGTGCAGCAAAAATATGCCATCGTTCGCTTTGTTGATGGAAACTTTGATTTAGGATGACCTTGTCTGAATGGGCATCACTCTAAATATAACCTGAAGCTCATATCCATCAATTTAAGATGGCTACAATAGATACTTTTTATATTAACAATATATCAAATATCCATTTTAAAAACAATGTGACAATGTGACTTCTCATCTTACAAATTCCCGTCACTAGTTCCAATTCATTGGATAAATTCACTGAATTGCCTAAAGTCAAGTCCTTGAACTTGACCATTGTCAGATGAGCGGTGCCTCTGAAATTGGCGACTGACCTATTAAAACCTCATTCAAACATAAAAAGAGACACATAACGCAAGAAATTAACAGGTGACTTGTTTCTACACATAACAGATAAATGAGCAAAGAACCAATGTTAATTTGTATTGTTAGGGACTTATAAAAGCACATTACCTATCTATGAAAAAATGCCAAAATGACACTCTGACCAACAATCAACCAACAAGGCGATTCCCAAACAGCTATTAGCTGAAAACTTGGCATATCTTTGTGTACAGTGTGTCCTTGAAAAATTTAAGAAAACTGGAAAAATGGCAGGTCTAAAAAAAGAGAAAAATCTCAAAGCCATAGGGGAAAAAAATGAAACATGAATTGAGCAATGCCCCTGGCCTTTCAGCTGATTCATCTATGGTTTTACTGAAGCCACATCAGAAATGGTCTCCTTAGACAGATGAAAGTCAAGAAGCCATTCTTAAGGAAGTGAAAGCAGGAGAAAAGGCTGAGGTATGTCAAACTACACATGAACATGACATTTAAAATATAAATTTAACATTTTTGCAGTCCTGCGACAGACTGGCGACCTGTCCAGGGTGTACTCTGCCTCTCGCCCCAAGACAGCTGGGATAGGCTCCACCCACGACCCTGAAAAGGATGTGGAAGCGAATGGATGGATGGATGGAATATTTTGCTTTAAATAATTGTCATTATGTATAGAGGAGGTCAGGAGAGTGGTACAATATTATATAAACCCATTTACAAAACATGATAAAGACACTACAAATGCACTAAAAGCAAAGCTGGATAGAAAAATAGACACAGTGAATCAAAGAAATTACAAGAAAGCTACATCCAGCTATCTATCTATCTATCTATCTATCTATCTATCTATCTATCTATCTATCTATCTATCTTATTCCCTGTGCTTTAGATTATTATAGATTATTTACTTGTTTCTGTATGGCCTTAAAATATAACAGTAAAGAAAGTAAAAAAAATATATCATTATGTTTTTAGTTTCTGTGCTAAAGATATGTGATAAAACTGTTTTCGAGACTATATTGCATCTAAACATAGTCTCTTCTCCTGGTGAGTTTCCTGCAGCACAATCCATCCCTGATTGACTGCAGGCAGTCAATCACAAATGTGACTAAATATCTTCCAGCTGACTGGCTCACAGATGATGTATCAATGTGAAAAGCTGTCTGTCATGACTGCCAACACTTCACGTCAGCGGTGAAAAGCTCCTTCCATCATTGCACCTCCAGACTGCGGCTGGACAGTTGTTTGTTTTTCATTTCATCGCGGAAACAAAAAAGAATGTTTTGAAGGAAGGAAGGCGGTACAATCCAAAACAATTCACTCGCAAATGAAAAGCTGACCATTTTTTCTTTTCAACACCTGCTCTTAAGTTATTAATAACAGAGCAAACACATTCAAATAAAATAAAGTAGCAGTGCGTATTGTAATTCATATCATTCATCGGCTTGTTTGCAACCTCCCGTGTTAAATACAATCTCAGGGAATTCCTCTAGTTACAAACCCCTGGATATCAACAAATATGATGTGCATGTAAACAGCTGCTAAATGCTTTGAATTTACAACAAAATAGCAATCAAGGATGATGTTAACACCAGAAAAAGTGCAAAGCTGCCTCCTTCCCTTTTTTTTAAAGAAAGTAAAATGCGGTATTTTGGCAAAAACCTTTTGCTAATTTATTTCACAATGCAGGCTGCACTAATATAATTTTTTTAAAAACATTTCTCAGGTTTTCTGTTCAGTTTCCATCTTTTCCCTGCGTGTCCCACTTCAGGTTCTAATTTGTGAAAGAAGATCAAATCCCACCATTCAAATTTAGCCATTTCCTCACGGAGACCACTTAGAATTGGTTACTTTTAATGCATGGTTTAATCTAGTCCTGAGGCACACAGTAGACATTTTAATCATGCAAGCCTCTATTTGAACCCTCTGTTAGTCCTCAGCAACTGCCCCAGATGTCAAAACTCAAGATGCCTTTTCCATTTTCCCTTTAAAAAAATTGCATATTTCTTTTGTTATTAAATGCAAATTAGTCCCGTGATAGACTAGTGACCTATGTACCCGCCCTATAGATTCAACCCTCCCAAGCCCTCTCCCCATCAAGTTAAAATTAGCAGTTAAAATTAATTGTGATAGTCCATTCATTAACGTGCTGTACTTAAGGACAATTATTACATGCATTGCTTTATTCTAAGAATTTCCTATTGTATTTTTTATTAACTCTAACCACTTGTGTGTTTAAAATTAGACTTCACTGATCCTTGGGGTAATTTCATAGGCTACCCACCAGTACATAGCATAATCAGCTTTACCTTTAACAGCTGCAGCATTCAAGTGAAGTGCACAGTAATTTCTGTACAATTTAACAGAATGGTGTACAGTATTTATTTCTGCAATGAATGGGCCATGCTGCATGGGTGCTTTTTTTTTGTCTTAAGGTACTTCAACTATATTTGGATTCATAAAAAATGAACGCAGAACTATATGATAGTACAATGAAGTACTGCTGATGGTAGCAATTTATAATCAACAATACATAAGCTAAAGAATGATATTTTATCTATAATAATATCCAGAATAAGAGTTAGTATATGCAAAACTTTGATCCATATGCATGTTTAAATACAATATTTATTATTATGTATACATTATTAAAATTATTATAGGATTAATCAGTTTTGTATGCCCTAAAAAAAACAACTATTTCAGTATTATTTTCTTAAATGTGAGACTTTTATTTTTTAAATAGGATCAGTATGATCGCAGCTGTGGTATTTTTCTTTCATATAACTAAACAAAAACGTAATGATTTTTTTTTCTATTCCTTTTTTATGAAACAGATCTTCCAGGGCACAATAATCTATTCACAAAGAGCAGCGAGGAAGGTATTGTGGAACATAAAATGAGACATGCACAATTCACCAGCACCTGCTGTAGAATCCTAGTAATGGAAGGGGAACACGAAGCAAAAGCCAGTGAACCAGATAGCACATGAATAAAGCAGTAGGGAGATGGATGGAGCGGGGCTTAAAGTCCTCCCTCCCTCCTTATTTCCTTTGGAGCAGGTCAGGAGGCATCCTTGGCTTTAATCAGGCTCACCTAAGCATACCTCAGCACCGCTATGCCAAAATGATGGATTGCCTGGAGAAATACCTGTAATGGCAAGCTCTGTGCAATGTTTTCTGTTTGGCATAGCAGGTGTTCACTCAAAAAGTATGGTCGAGAACCAAAGGAGAACTACAGACCATGGAGTCATGTTCTTTTACATTTTCAAGCTTTTCCCCGACTCTTAATTTTTGCATCCTACCACAGTATGTTGTTTCTGGGGGAGATAATCAACTTTAAAGCTCTAACCTGGTGTCTTGAAGAACAGTCAAAGCCACAAAGTGCATGCGTTTGGGGCATTTCTGACATTTTGTCTGATATACTACAAATGTAGTGTCGTTCCTTTTTGCCTCTGGACTGACAACGTGTAGGGCTGATAGAAAGATGTCTTTTCACTCAGTCCTGAGTGATACATTTTGTTCTTTGAATAGTGCCAAAGGCTCAGTTTAATCTATTCACACACTCTTTTTTTTCAGGATGTTGCCTTCAAGGGCTACTGCTGCACACAGAACAGCTCTTGTAATTGTAATAAATAATGTATGATTAATATGGCTGATTAAACAGTCTGGGAATCCTCTCCCTGTGGGCAACACTACTTCTAGCAGAATAACAAAGATTACCTTAGAGCTTTCCGTTCTTGTGACACCATTGTTTGATAACCAGTTAGACAGCTGCAGCAGATCAAAGAACACCTTTATGAAAGTACATTTGCAAGTTACTTTTAGTTTGTTTGAAAGGAGTATTATTGCGTACTGTATGCAGTTTGGGGAAGTAAAAAGTGCTAAAGGCATCCTTTTATAGGCAGTTATGTCTCTCAAATTTCCCACATTTTATTTACTAATTATTACCTTACAAATATGTTAATGTTATGCCACACAAAATATATTGGAAAACACTAAGGTCACAGTGAAAGCTTCAGCAACTGTAATTTAATGTCAGATGGCATTCTGAAACATCAGTTTATGATGAACAAACTGACGGAGGAGATAAATGTTGGCATTCTGCATTATTAACCTCTCTTCATTGAGGGAGGCTATGAGAAGACATTTGAAGTGCTCAGTGCTGTGGTGGCTCAACCATTCAGTGGGACCCCAGTCACATACTATCTGGATAAAATGGTTCATGGCAGATGAATACATTTACAATAACACATTATGAAAAAAAAGGTAGCAGGGCCCATTGCTGCAATTGCCTGTTTTCAGTAAATCCCATGGACAGATGCTGATTTCTGTGACAGTTCAATCTGGAAGATAGAAATTGGCAATGTATGAGCGCTTTCTTTTCTGTGCTTGTGTACTCGGCAACAAACAACTTTAACATATCAGCTCAGCCAAGCCCAGCACAACAAGGAGGACAACTCATTCATGTATTTGTAAGAGGAAACTGGCAGACACGAGGACCTATGTTTTAACATCTTTTGAATATAGCAAATGTTTTAACATCTTTTGAAATAGCAAATTGCTTTCAACGGTCCAGTAAAAAGATCCATTTGCATCACTACTGACACGGATTTCTTTTTCCAGCACAAGCAGGAAGTGCAATAAAATACAAAACACTGCCCAGCTTGTCATCTTGAGTGGATTTCTGGAAAAACAAAGTAACATTATTGATGCTGGATTATGTATATCGCAAATGCAGAGTTAATGTGTTGTTTATGCAGCCTGTCACCGTAAAATTGATTTAGTCAAAATTTAATTTGTCATTATTTTCAGTAAGGTGAATAAAATCAGTAAAATGTTTCCCGGTTATATTTAAGCAACCAAAGCATGACACAAAACACTTGGTCAAGGTGCACACAGAGTAGGTCGATTTCTGTAAAGGATTGGATAAGACATTGACTTCCTGTTGTGAACTGACATATCGTTTTGAGAAGTTCAATCAAAGTAAATTTCAACAAACTAGCCTACGGTATTCTTGAATTCTTGAATCTTGCCTTGAGGAAATATAGATCTTTTTTTAAGCATAGCATCTAAAACCAAAAAGCAAAAAAACAATGGATACTGCTAATCTGTGACAGAAATGAAAAAGAGTAAACTATTAGATGAATCACTTCTCATTAACATTTTTAGCTAAGTACAGAAGAAGCAGGGTTTCAACCACCAACCCTGATGGATTATCCAGTTTTCCATCTGAGCCACCCTGGCATTGTAAAATGCTGTAGTACAAATGTTTGCATAGCAGTATAACCCATAATACTGTTAATTTATTTGTGTTATGCATACCTTTTGACTTAATACTTCAATACTGAGTGTATGTCAAATTGTATTTATTTCACTGTACCATTTACAGTTTGGTAATCCTTTTTATTCGCTCAGTGTTAAAATCGTCAGTTGGAAAACTGAGATTTTCTGCACCCTAAAGGCCCAGACCTCCAGTGCTCTCTGCAGTCTCACCTTCTCTTCTGTCCTCTGCTCCAACCTTCTCTTGTAACTGGTAACACATCATCATTACTTGCCTTGATAGAAAATTTCTCCATCCTCCATTTCTCATTTTGAGATATATTTTTTTTCTTCATAGAAATTGTGGAGTGCCCTTCTGTAAAGACCCTTGAGTATAAAAGACGTAAAGTATGAAAAATTATTTTTCCTTCTTGCGCCACGTAATGCAGAAAACAGAAAAACTTTTTTCTTTTGCTATATACTGTCACATTTCTGTGGACTTGAGACAAGGTCAGAATCTTTGTCCAAAATAGACCCCTGATGTATAAAGCAAAATGCTATTACACGCTGAGCCACTTTTGAGGGACATAGACTGTGACTGCCTTTTGGCTAATATACCTGATGGGACTACTACCATGGGCGGTCAAGTGAGTGAAAGAATGGCGTATTTCTAATTTAACTGCCATTGTCTTTGACAGCCATTGACCTTTGGCAGACAGAGGTCCTTAAACACTATTACAGGGTTTGGGGGGAAATAGAAGTTGTTTAGCCTAATGCCTGGCACAGACACTTAGAAAATCCAATAAAGCAGAAGGTTGCAGACTGTCCATTCAACTCAACAACAGAGAATTTGGAGAACACGAGCTAAGTGCTGTGTGTTATCATGCTAGGTCTCCTGCAATTCTGACAGCTCAAAATCAAAGAACAGCTGTTTGATTTAATGTAAGAGCGCTTTGAAGCCCTAATAAGCTCAGAGGAAAGCCTATTTGTTATCCCTTTTCATAAAAAGAACTTATTAGGTGGGCAGTAAAACTGCAGAGCAAAGGCACAAAGGATTCCTAATGAAAACCTTATGCCATCAACCCTACCAAACCATATCATTATGTTAAATTCACTGTAACCTCTTGAGAAACTCTGCCCCACAGCACCAGATGCTAGCTTCAGTTGCAATTACAATATTTTTTAACCTCATCTTATTCCCATATAATAATCAAATACTCGATTCAGATTAAAGCACTTTCTGAGCTTCTTTAAGAGAATATAACATAAGAGAAAATCTTCTGATCGTCAGCTGCAGCTTCCTATATGGCTCACATAACCTTGGTACCATTTGTTTACTGATGAGGAGCACAGACATATATATATATACTGTATGTTATTCTTTGTCAAACACATTCTTTGTTCTCTGAAAGCAAATACATGCTGCAAGGCAAATGCAATTGTTTTTCACAGACTACTTGAACAGAAGTATCCTGGCCTCAAAACAAAACACAGTGAAGTGGAATATGTGCAAGCTGTCTATGAAAGAGTGTGTAGGAGTCGTTGTGGATTTTTCAGAATTTTAAGTCTGGTTATGTGTGTAAATAAATGCAAAAAATATTTTCTATCAATACAAAATGGTAAGTGAATCGGACGGGGGTGGGGGGTAGGACATCAGTGATATTATTTAGTTAATACCAGTGGTATGTCTGTGGTAAACCTCCATACTGTGAATTATTCATTGTCTTGTTTTTATGCAGGGGCCTCAAGTATATCACCACTGGGCAGGCTGCCAGTTAATAACAGGACTGGCAACAATAGACAGTCATTCAAACTCTCACTTTTGGACCAAATTGTATTTTCAGTACAAACGGCTTGCATGTGTTTGGACAAACTCCAAAAGGTATCCACACAAGTGAAAATATTCAAATGCAGCACAGCAATTGAGTCACTGTGTCTCCATTTTCCATATACTTCAACTCAAATCTTTGAGAAGTTTCTGTTTGTTTGTTTTTTAAAGAAAATGAAGAAGAAGAAGATGAAGAAGAAGGACAGCATCAAGGTTAATGGCCTGGCCTTTATGACTTTGGACAGTAATTACTTTTTGTGGTAATTTTCTGTTTATATAAATAGCAAAGCCTATTAATAGTGGAGCCTTGCAGAGTAACAATGTGATTATGGCTTTGGCAACTCAAGATAAGCAACCCGCGTTGCTGTAAGTAAAAGCTTTCCCGGGATTCACTTTCCTTGACCTAGAAAGTCCCGTCGCTCTTACTCATCCACACACTTATTTTCCCAAGATGGTTTAAGAAGTCAGTTACGCTCCAAGGCACCAGGTACTTTATTGCCCAAAGTAACCTAACACTTCAATTTTTTTCCATCTACATGTAGCTCTCACGCTAAGACTTTTTCAATGGTAATAAATATCAGAAACAATCTATAGTACTGAGGTTCCTTGAATGTTATTTATCTAATGTTAATTATCTAGACTTAATATCTTTGTGGGTGTTCTCTGTGAATGCTATAAGAATTATTATTCAGATTTCTGAGAGAATTATTCCTTAAATTATTATTATTATTAGCAGGAAATGTTTGATAATATAGTTCTTGAATAATGCAGCCAAACTGCTAACAGCATCACTGTTGTTTTGTCAGTTAACTCCTCAAGTTAGTCAGGGCTGAAATACCTCAGAGCCACTGGTTGGTGTGAGATTTAAGAAAGTCTGCAATCCTGTGAAAAAGAAGACTAAAATAATGATGACACAAAAATAGGAATACAAAGTTGAAGTTAGAATATGAATCCAAAAAGGTGGGAATGCAAATTATTTAGTGGGATACAATTTTAAATAAGTAGGACACAAACTAGGACTGCAACATAATTACTGCAATTGAAGCATTGTGATGAAAACTGGCACACTTGCCAAAACTTCGGGACAAGCAATTAACATTGGTGAGCCAATCAGCACCAATAACGGGTCAAAACTTTAATGTGTTAATATTTCGTTTTCTGAATAAATCCCCAGTGTTAATGGTCTGTGCCTGTCTCACTGAAAGGATCATGAATTAGGCTTACTGTTGTTAAATGATAGGTCTGCTATTTATTTACAGTCAAACACAAACGTAAGTACTTGCTGCGGCCATTATTTCGCTGCAGATAGTTACTCTGCAAATAACAACAGGAGATGTGTTAGACACTTCTAATTTACAGTGTCTTCTTGCAGAATGGAGAAAATGGCATTTTGGATTCAAATGTATGAAAATGTTCCAGCAATTATATTTCTGTATCATTAACTAAAATCACACAACTTTAAATTGACTGCACAACACTTTTAGGGGCATTTTGTTTGTCATGTCAGTGTGTTTTAATCTTTTGCACTGAGAAGAGATAACCTTGAATTTCCAGCACTGACAATCAAGTGTATCTCGTATGCTGCAGCAAATGCAGCAGAGCATTTGCCTCTTGTTTGCTCGATAAGCAGTCCTGGCCTTAGTCACTGCTGATGGCCACTTTAATATTTCGTCGCTTTTTGAACCCCTTATTCCTGATATAAATCCAGCACCCTTGTTATTTCTTTCCAATCTGCCATTTACCTTGTCAAGCTCGAAGTTGTTATGTATGTGAAAAGTATTCCTTTGGTCTGAAATTCTGGAGCACCACTTTAAAGGGTTCATTCCTGTGAAGAAAATGATTGGCTTTTACTGATTTATTTATGATGAGATGTGGAGCCACAATAGCTTGATTTAGCTCAATTACTCTTATGTAATGCAGCTTCTTGTGAAACATGCAATGTTTTTTTGTTTCAAGCGAGTGATGTATGTTTGCCTCTCAAGTGAAACACCTGTGTGACTCATAGAAAAATCAAGGGTTCCATGTGGTTGTCTAACTAATAAGAAATACATGTATTGCATAAGTTACACATTGAAACTGCCTTTTTGTGAGCGATTTGATCAATGCAATGTTTTTCAGCACAAGGACAGGCTTATTGATCATGTTTCTTAATTGTAGGCATCTGGTGATGTGAACTGGTTCGCATTTTGGGATTTGTCCATTATCTGTCTTTGCTTATTCTACAGGGGCTTCAGGGGCAGTGGAGTCTATCTGAGCTCAGTATTGAACTGACAACATGGAGCATTACATGAAAGAAGCTGGTTCAGGTTTTACAATCAACTTAGCACCTTAGGCAAGGAACACATTAAAAAACTGCTCACAGTGGACTGAATCCATTGACTCAGCCATAGTGAAACATAATGAGCTGAATGAAACTGTGTTCACTTTAAAAGACAAAAAATAATAAAATATGTACATGCATGCCACAAAGAGTGCTATATTAGATCACTGTACTGCACTTTGCCTTACATTGTCTTACTTAGATTTGAGATCATTAGCTTTGTTATGCTAAAGCATTCTAAAGCGGCAAGCACCCCGTCTAACTAGTGCATTAATTTGTGTTTTTAATGTAATTTGTGGGAGGCTGAAAAATTTGAAACACTATGATGAAACTGCACCAGGAACAAAGTCCAACTCCGTGTCTTGATCCATAGGCTACTTATATTTGTACAGTTATGTAGGGCGCAATGTACTTATTTTTGTGGTCCATGAATTATGACATTTCTAAATTAAACATACAACTTTGCGCACTTAATTTTTGAGACTCAAAAATGGCTTAAAACCCGTGGGGACCAGGGTTTTGGTCCCCACAACGGCTGTCGGTCCCCATGAGTATAGTAAACTTCAAATTCGGGCCCTTTTTTTTAGCCTCTTCTAGAATAGAAAAGCTCTATTTGAATACTGCTGTACAGGTATCAAAGAAAAATGTTGCTTCTTAAAAAAAAACCAAGCCTCTCCCAGTTTAAAATATTCATCCATCCATCCATTTTCTTCCACTTATCCGAGGCCGGGTCGCTTGGGCAGCAGCCCAAGGAGAAAAGCCCAGAACTCCCTCTTCCCAGCCACCTCCTCCAGCTCATCCGGGGGAACACCAGGGCGTTCCCAGGCCAGCCGAGAGATATAATCTCTCCAGCAGGTCTGCCCCGGGGCCTCTTCCCGGTGGGACATGCCCGGAACACCTCACCCAGGAGGCGCCCAGGAGGCATCCTTGTCAAATGCCCGAACCACCTCAACTGGCTCCTTTCGATGTGGAGGAGTAGCGGCTATGAGATCCAGCAAGGGAACAGTTTACCCTGCCCTAGGGTTACCTGGTCCCCGCCCTGGAGCCAGGCCCGGGGTGGGTGCCCGAGGGCGAGCGTCTGGTGGCCAGGAGCGGAGGCCCTGGCGGACCGATCCCCGGCTACCGAGACTTTAAAATATTCAGTGCGTAACAAATTATTACAACAACATTCAATTTAAGGTTTATGCCACAGCTGCAAGCAGCACGGCGGCACGGTGGTTAGCACTGTTGCCTCACAGCAAGAAGTTCCTGCGTTCAATTCCACCATCAGGCCGGGGTCTTTCTGTGTGGAGTTTGCATGTTCTCCCCGTGTTTGCGTGGGTTCTCTCTGGGTACTCCGGCTTCCTCCCACAGTCCAAAGACATGCAGTTAGTGGGGATAGGCTAACTGGAAACTCTAAATTGCCCATAGGAGTGACTGTGAGTGTGAATGGTTGTCTGTCTATGTGTGTTAGCCCTGCGACAGACTGGCGACCTGTCCAGGGTGTACCCCGCCTCTCGCCCCAAGACAGCTGGGATAGGCTCCAGCGCCCCCCGCGACCCTGACAAGGATAAGCGACTGTGAATTGATGGATGGATGGGCCACAGCTGCCCCAGATTTACAGTGTTGGTAATTGCCAATTTTTTTTTCTATGTTTCTGTATTGATTAATCCACCAGTATGCACAAGCTCTTTAATAAATATTATATTTTGGACCTAAAATATAACCTTTGTTGTTGTTGTTGTCCATTTTCTAATAAATGGTCTAATACATTTGCTAAGCATTGTATCTTTCTTTGTTTGAACTACATAACTAATGCATGCTTTTGAACCACGCACACCCCGGACGATTAGCAATGCCCAAACCAACTGGTGCTACGATTTAGTGTTAGGTGTAATGTATTACTGTAATCAGATTATACTTATTGGTAACACAGTAATGTAACAATGCTGTACTAAATTCAGTAGTCTCAATACATTTACGCTAATGTCACTACTTCCATTAGAAGCAATGGTTCTTCCATTATCTGCATAACTTGTGGACAAAGAGAAATAACCATCAAACATCCTTTTATTCTTGCTTTGCACTTGAACTCCAATCAGCCAATTTTATATATAGTGATATATAATCTAAAAAAGGTCTATAAAATGCAACAATAAATGCACATATATTAACTTTAAAAGGTTCAATCTTTAAATCTTTTTTTTTTGCTTCTTTCTAACCACTTTTGTTGACTTAAAAATAAGAAGAAATTAGGAAAACACACAAGCGGAAAGACAAATATAAAATGAATCAGAAGCTTAAACTGTCCATAAAGGATAATAGCTTGTTGTACTTAAGGAAAGAGGTGAAATAAATTTAAAACCCGGACAGTGTGGGAGTAAAGTGTTTTTAGCTGTGAGCAAAATACCTCCATTTCCAAGTAGCTTTTGCAGAATTAATATCTACCTGATGAGAGTGAGTGATCCGTCTGTCAGCATGGTGGTTTTGCATCTGTCACAATCACTCGATCAGTACATAAATGACACCAACAGATGGAAACTGTGTTTCAGAGCTGTTTAATGTGCCTGTTTTTTAACAACCTGCTCTATAGGCCTTCTGTTTCCAGCAGTATATCTTCTCACTAGACTGTGATATGGAAATAATGATTGCCAGCACCATCTTCTTCAGTTTCTAAACTTTTTTTTTTTGCAGTGGCTGTACATTAGAGACACGTAAGACTCTTTACGAGTGCCTTTTCTGCTGGTTACCTTTACGTCAGTAATGATTTGCTTCATCGTGCTGGCATTTAAATCAACTTCATTTTCACTTCACTACCCTGTGAGTCACACAAACTCCTCAATGTAGAAGCGACTCATCATTATCTTGAATTCCCTCTATCACTTTTGCTACTTGCAAATTTAATGATGTGGTCCCTATCATATTTTTCAGTGCAGTCATGGGTGAAATGTGAATAGAGAAGGGAACTAAGAATGCATCTCTGGGTCACACCTGCGTTCATTACCACTGCAGATGAAGCACAACGATCGACTCTTACTTCGTGTCCTCTTCTAATAAAATCGGGTGACAAGATTTCTGCATGCTGTGATGTACTGGCTGTTTTTTATTTTTTTGTTGTTGTTGTTGGTAGCTGCAGTTAATAATAAGAATATGTGTTTTGTACTGGATGCATGACCTTTTATAGAGTCTCATTCTGTTTTAATAACATGCTGATGTGTGCATCTGCACAAAGGAAATCAGAATAAAACACCAAAATGTTCTCTACCTGACGTCGCTTCTTTTCATCAAATTGTTGTCTCTATAGCCAAATGAGTCCACGCTGGAAAAAAACACAGATTTCTAACACATGCACATTTTTGGGCGGCACAACTGAAAAATAGGATCAAGCATTTTTCTTATCAGCTTGACAAGAAGACGAAGATAAAAATGAGCCCGTATATTTAATAGTCTTGGTAAAATGACCCTTGCTTTGAAATAATTTCCACCCTGCAACTCAAATACTGCGTCTTTTTGTCTCACACCACTGGCACAGAGAGGAGTACTTCTGCCTCATCATGTCCCCAGGGGGTCTTAAGACTAATCTGAAGGGGTACGAGTATAACACAGGCATGAAAGAAAATGTTTCATGTTAAAATGAACTATATCAGGCTTAAACATTTATTGTAACGATAATTGCAAATGTCCCCTGTCTTTAGTTGTGCTTTTTCTAACGTAAACCTTAAATTTAATACAATCTTCACCCTGCCAGATCACAGCTGCAGATTTATTCTTCATTATTAAATTTGACCACTTCTGAAAACAATGCCAAATTAAAAATGGCAAATTGTGCCATTCTGATAACAGCATTAGAACATGCTGAAGGGAAGTTGCAAGAGATATTTAGTTGATTACTGTGAAGGACTTTGTTGGGTTTTCCAGATAATTTTACATCTTACAAAGTCTAAGAGTCACTCTGGGAATATTACATAACTCAAAGGATTAAAGTAGAGAGGAACTCTGTTAGATTTGATTTTGCAGATATAAATAATTTTGTGTTATGTTCACATATGTAAACCGATGCGTTTGAAGCCAAAGGGAATTATTGTGTACAGGGTGGCTAACACAGCCTTGGCTTTTGTCACTCACAGTAGTTTAACTTTACTGTTTGCTTCACCTCGCTCACTTATTAATGAACATCTTCTGGCTTCATTTTTAACTCTGCCAACCACTTACCTTGTTCTGGATTGTTTCCGACTTAATTTCCCCTTGCTTATCCTAAGCAGATGTCACACTCTCAGCAAATGACTTTGCTGAAATACAGCATCAATATCCCTGAGAGCTAATTCCAGGTGAACAAGATGATCAAGGCCTGTGCGAGATAACACTGGGAAATGGAGCCAGAGTTTTATATACTGCTGTCTTAATTTCAAAAGAGATCCATGTTGCAGTTTAAGCAAATCTTGGTACTACCTCATCATTTGCACTTGTCCACATCTAAAAAATGAAATAAAAATAAATGCAATTCTCTACTGTGTGAGTCTCTTTGATTTCCAAACAGCTGCACACTGTCAAAGACTACAAAATTTGCCTCACAAAACACTTGCACATTTCATTTCCGCACCACTGTATAACAATAACACATCATCTTCTCCACTGAGCAGCTCACAGAAACAAGCAACAAGCTATACAGAGCTGACCAGCCTCAACCCAGTGATTGACCCAACCTCCTGTGCTCCCTGTCCCTCACCTCCCACAGCAATACTCTGAGTGCCTAATTGGGAAGACTGTGGGCTTATAGCAAAGAATGAGCCAATCAGAATGTCTTCCTCTCCACAGGAGTGGAACTGCATGCTGGCCTTGGAGCTTGTTAAGCCATAGTTACTGGTAGCATCATGGGAGCAGGAGCACACAAACACACACCAGACATGCAGCACAGTTACTCAAATCACTGTCTATACACCATTAAAAATCACTGAGTGTAAATTTTATCTGGCACATTTGAGGAAAGTACATAACATCACAGTGAAAGAGTCTGTAGTTAATCATAGGCTACCTCCCCAACCTTACAAATGACTAGGATGGGATCAAATCTTACAACGATTTCGGGGTGACAAATTTACAATAAAGGAAGGCAGCAAAATAGCCGGCCTTTAACAGCACAATTAGGGATTTCATTTTAAAACATGGAACTAACAACTTACACTAAGCAGCTACACTTCTCTGGTGTTTAAAGGCCTGTAAAACGGAGACTTTTGGAACCATCACTGACCTAGTTTTAGTTTTTTCTGGGGGAAAAAAAGATGCAGCCACTTACATTCACTTTTTGACTGGGCCTTATCAGTCACAAAAATTAAGCCAAAACATTACATCTAGGCTCACATATCTTTTGTGATTTCATCTATCTTGTCTGGGTACTCTTTTTCCAATCTAGTGGCTTTCTTCGCTCTCTCATATCTCTCTCTCTCTCCCTTTGCTTCCCAATGACTATTAATCTATTTTTTTTTCTGCCAGAGAGCCTGCTTTATACTCATGTATTACTTGTAAACAGTTAGACCTTATAGGCCTAAGCTAAGAAATCTCTGGTCTTACTGTTTGTCATTGTATTTCTTCCTCCATAGTGTTTCCTATAAACCCCAAATCCTTAGTTTTCATGCATGTTAGTGTTAAGAGATCTTATTTTTGAAACTGTACTAAAACTCTGTCATCTGGACAGAGATCATCATTGAATTCATTTGACAGGCCTTTAATCTAATAATTTAATCATTGGGATATACAATGTCAGAAAGCTGCAAACAAGCTGGAGTTTTTTAGCAGTTGTATATCACCGAGTGGGTCAATTGACAGATTTAAAGTGTGTAAAAGATCAATTTCTAATGGTCAAATAAGCTTTTGTTGTAATGAGTCTAAAAACAAAATTAAAAGAAAACCTAAAATATCAAGTAAGTTGAAGGCACTTGACTTCACATGTTTCAGAAGCAATGAAAAAAAAAAAAAAAATCCACCGGAGATACTGAGGGCGTGAGAGAGAAAAAAACATATCTGTATACTAACTTTAATCTTCATAGGGTCTCATTTTTATGATTCCTGTAAGAGTCACCCCATCCACCAGGCCAAATTATAAGCACTAAATAATAAATTGTCTTCTATAAATGAAGAAATAAAAGATGAGTTAAATAATGCCAATTTATATGATCACGGTTTCCAAAATCAGGACTTGGTTTAACATGAAGGGTTTAATTACACCTGTCGACTTCGAAAAAGAAAAAAAACAAAACATGTAAGACAAGCACTAATGAATGACAGCCTCACAGGTACAAAGTTTGTTAGCAAAGTTTAGTTCTTTTAATCATGTAATTTAGAGTGATTTTCATAATTTCACAACACTCAACAGCTGGCACAGCCAGCATGTGGTGTGCTGATACTATTTAGCATAATGCATAACACCTCTGGAAGCAACAGGGAGGACAGATGTCTCTCATGATATGAAATAACTCCCAAAAACCAGAGGGATATTTGTGGTGCCACTGCAATTATAACGCTGGAGAACTTTTGGGGAAAGCGAGAGTCTAACAGCAACATGCTTTTAAAAATGGAAATGAAAGCAGTGGGCTAAATGATATCAGAGTGTACAAAAGTTGCAGCATTGCGAGAGCTGGTTGATATATTTTGGAATGAAAGTTCATTTTTACTGAAGTGTGCAACACAATAATCTCAGGTCAGGGGGCCCACTGAGCAATTTTGGATATTTACCTATATTTTAACATCTATCTCGTAAGAACATTTTAAACTGTACATTTAGGTGAAATTTCATTCAGGTCTTCATCTGTTCCAGAAATGGTGATGTCTAAAAGTCCACTGATAGCACGATGGGATTTCAGCTACTTTCAATACTAAAATTTGAGATCAAAACATGACAGGGAGATAATGTTTAAAGAGCATTTATTTGCGCACAGCATCTCATTGCACAAAGAGAAACTTTAATGCCCTCTTTTTTTTGATGTGCAAAAGTAAGTGAACACATGAAAGGAACACAAATAAAAAGGGACAGAGCGTAGTATTTTGTCCCTTGATGCAACCCCAACACAAGTCTGCGGTGCACTGTCTTAACTAAATGTTAACTAAATCCAACTGTTTTTAGTTGATGTTTGCTGCATCCTTATTTCCGCTGGTAAGATGATCAGTTGGCTTTAATTATGATGACGGTCTTGGTCCGTCTACCACTTTCCAGTTTACATCTACAGTAAAAACAAGTTTTGTAGTGGATACAGATTTTGGACCATTGTTTTTGCTATAAGAAGCCATCAATATTGATAAATGAGCCTTTGCAAACCATGACACTAAATCTTTCCTCATGTCACTTATAAAATGGAACGGTTTTTCTTCCCACTGTCTTCTAAGTGCTTGCTCACAGGTGATTGTCTGATTATTGGGGTTTCTCTGTCATATTGTAGGGACCTTGAGGGGACTGTTGTTGTGATTTGGTGCATTATAAATAAAATTGAATTAAACTAAAACTGAAAAAAAGTCTTTATTTGTTTAGAAAAAATGGCAGACATCAACCTTGCGTTTGGTTCAGCATTGCACAATTTAATAACAAAGGAAGTATTACCATGCTGCAACATATTGAAAGGGTAAACAATTTAAGATATTTACAACATTTTTTACATGACTGTCGGCCATTAGTTTGTCAATACAATCCAGAGAAGCATTTCCTGAAATATAACGCTGATCTATATTCAATTCAATTCAATTCAATTTTATTTATATAGCGCCAAATCACAACATCAGTCACCTCAAGGCGCTTTACATTGTAAGGTAGACCCTAAAATAATACATACAGTGAAAAACTCAACAATCATATGACCCCCTATGAGCAAGCACTTTGGCGACAGTGGGAAGGAAAAACTCTCTTTTAACAGGAAGAAGCCTCCGGCAGAACCAGACTCAGGGAGGGGCGGGGCCATCTGCTGCGACCGGTTGGGGTGAAAGAAGGAAGACAGGATAGAGACAAGACAGAAGACAGGATAGAGACAGACATATACTTGGCTTTGGTTAGTTTTAGGCATACAAAAGTGTATTTTAAATGTTAAAGGTCAGCATGTATGCTCAAATTGGAGCCAAACAGTATAAACCGCAACTACAATGTTTTAGAAAACCAGCTATTCATCGCGCTCTCCTCTCTGTGTAGACTTTGTTACTTCCCTAATGTTTTCTATCATTAACTATCATGGTTGCCGTAACCCGCTGTCACACATAAACTGCTGGCATTTAAATTATTTGTCAGAGGACAAACAGTAATTTTGCAGGCTGGATAGCTAATCTATGACTAGAAAACAAAAACCTCAATAAAGCCGAGGGAGCGAGATAATAATGCTCTATTGATAATTTGCACAATTATTTTTACTTTGTCATTTCATGCACTGCTATGATAAAAATATTGATGATAAATTTAAAAAAAAAAAAAAATCTCAATCATTTCCCCACCACTGTAAAGTCAACCCAGTTTGTTTTGGTTTTATAGCACATCAAGTATGAATACTGATTATCTGAAGATAATCTGAAGAAAATAAAAATGTGACAAACTTTCAAACACATTGAAAGAGTTGGCATCTTAACAGAAACAACAGAGTGCGGACTATAACGATAGTGATAGTGAGACTATGCTACAAGGGCTCCTAATTCACAAGTCCTGATATTATTGCTTGTTAAACTACAAGCATCATGAGGACTCTAACAACCCCGGGCTTTTTAGGCTTTCAAAAGACCGTCATCATTTCGTTTTTTTTTTTATCACAGATGTCTGTGTGGGGCTGCACATTGCCTATACCACAACAGACTTGATTAAATCTCACAGCTCCAACATTCAGCCGATCCCTTTCTACACAGCATCTGAAATGTAGCATGACCTTTCTGGTCCCATCAGACTGCCAGGCTGTCTGCTTGATGTGTTTGGGTCCAGTATGTGCTGACAGGAATCTGGAGGAGGAGCAGAGCGGAGCCAAATCAGAGATGTGAAGCTACTTATTCAGAGCAACCCTGTTTTGACAGTTTTCTCCCCCTTCTATACCCCTGTATTAAGGACACCCTTTAAATCCTCCTTGCTTTAAATTTAAAGTGACATTGACTGATCAGTACGTAAAAGACTCAGACCACTCAGAAACATTGTGTCTATAAGGAACTCAAGATGTCTATATGATGATCCATCAGCTTTCACTTTTATCTCAGGGTAACAACGTGTTCGTGGGACACAGATTTTAGATTATCTGTATTCAATGCGCATAGATGTTATTAAATACTACATAATTAGACCCCTACTTCCTTTTTAAGTGTCAGCAACGGATGAATGCACACTCTCATGCATGTTCAATTTGTCTCATTTCAGTTTAGTACTTGAGGCTGATGGCTTGCAGGCAATTTCCAAATCTTGTGTACCAGGCCAATCATGGATTATGGAATTTAAAAAAACCCAAAAAACATAGGAAATAGGCAACAGGTCTTTAAAAAGCATTTATACTAAATGACAATGACGGCACACTTTTTCATATATAAATTTAATTTATAATACCAAGTATAATCATAGCAGTAACATAATTAAGTTGAGTTTATATTAAGAATACACACTACAATTCAAATCGATGCGAGTAGAAATTTACCTGAGACTGTTGCATGTGTGCACGATAAAGTGCACCTATGGCAGCAAATTATTTCATAAATCTGAACCTGAAGATTCAGAGAACACTGCGTGCTACACTGGACTTACCTGGAGATATGAAATATGATGATATTAAAAACACTCTCTGCCATCAGATTTAAAATATAAAATAAGTTGCTTTGTTTTTACTAGATTCAACTTGCTAGCAAGCCAGAAGAGTTATCAATATTAGATGATAATAATAACTAATAATTTTACTGGCAAAAACAAACCGTATCTTTGTTTTGCACATTCATTTACATGCATTTAACTAATTACATTTAATTGTTTCACAAATGGCTCCAGTAGCTCAAGATGTAGCATTGACTGAACAAAGCTGTGTGAGGATGTTATGAAAAAGTGTTACAGTATAATACTGTATTTTTGTGGTAAGCACAAGAAATCATGGGAATCTAAAGGATTAAGTTTAGACTATTAATTTAGTAACATTGTGGTCATTTGCTCAGGCTTCGATTTTATTTTGAATATGTGATGTGGCTTTCCGTCCTATGGTTTAGCTTGCATTTGGCCACCATGACTATGACTCCTGCAGTGATCAATCACACCCAGCCAGCATTGTTTAGGCTGTTTATTAAAATGCAGCAGTCTCTTATAACCACGAGCAGCAGGGGAATGACCATGACAAGGGAATTGCAACAAAGCTGATAAGACTCAATCAAGACAAGAAATGAATTCAGGCTGCATGGTCAAAGACATTAAGCTACAATAAAGTAATAAACTGTTTACAGTAGCAAATGACAATAATGACTGGAAACCAAACCACTGACAAAAAAAAAAATATAATATTCTATAATGTATGTTATCAGTAATAAACAGCTGTTGTAGATTACAGATGCCAGTACTTGTATATGTATGTGGTATTGTAATATCATGATAACTACATTTTATAAAAGCAAAAATATATTCAGATATCCAACAAGAGAATAAAAATCTGTTGTGTTGAGTCTCCTGCCCCCTCCCATTGAATTAATGGACGTGTATTTAAAAGTAATACAATGTACCATAAAATATGGATAAGCTGTGGACCGAACAATACAACTACAGTCACTGGACACTACCCAGTGCTACCAAGCTACACCTTGGTACACCTTGCTAGCTCTGTTTAGTCTTCAGTACTGCTCCTAACATTCAGTGATTTTTGTCCATATTTACACAATAGCATCACACAATTGCTGCACATTTATATTGCAAACCTCCTGTTGTCCCACATCCCAAAGGTGCTCTACTGGATTGAGATCTGGTGACCGTGGAGACCTTTTGAGGACAATAAACTCACTGTCATGTTCAGGTAGCCAGTTTAAGATGAGCTTTGTGATGCGCTGCGTTTTCCTGCTGGAAGCTGCCATCAGAAGACTCATGTTGTTTACACCACGTTCTGACGCTACCACCTGGAAGTCGCAGCAGAAACTTAGACTCTTCAGACCAAGCAACATTTTTCCAGTCTTCTATTGTCAAATTTTTTAATGAGCATGTGCAAACTGTAGCCTCACTTTGCTCTTATTAGCTGACAGGAGTGGCATCTGGTGTGGTTCTGCTGCTGTAGCTCATCTGCTTTATGAGATGCTCTTCTGCATACTCTAGATGCAGGACTGAAGTAATCTGGCCATTCTCCTCTGACATCTGTCACCACCACGCATTTTTGCTCAGAGCATTGACATCAACTTTCTCTTTTGCAAACCATTTCTGGTTTGCAGAAATGCAAACCAGTGCATCTTGCATCGATAACCATATCGATGCATCTTGCATCGATATGCATCTTGCATTTAAAGTTAAAATTTAAATCACCTTTCTTTCCTACTCTGATACTCAGTCGAACAGGTGAATCGAACAAAGTGACTGGTGAGTGTGTGTCAATAATAACATGTAATATTTAGTACAACAGAAACAAACACTTTGAGACTTGGCATGGGTGTTTCTATATGTAATATTGTTTGCCTGCGCACTGAGAGCAGGTGGCCAGTAGGCAGTAGCGATAAAATGGGCTGCCAATAGGGACCGGACAGAATAGTGTCAAACAGTGTTCCGTTAAGAGGTCTGAAACTCTGTTGACTTCTTTTACCTCCACCTAATACTGTGGACTTGTTCCCCAGTTTAGTATTTAACCTGCTGCCCTGAGGTCAGTAGCTGAGATAAAACTCAAGTCTGTCAACTTTTCCTGCAGTCTCCGTGTACTGTTTGCTCCTGCAGTGAGAGAAGAGCCTCTCTTCCTCCTCTTCCTCCTCCGACTGATAGAGTCACAGTGGCTGTAACAAATTAAGCACTAGTTCTGCTCTCTTTCCTAACTTTTAATCTCCCTCATGGACATACACTAATCTCTCATTTATATTTAAATCACAACTTTATGCAGAATGTGTGGCTCATGAGGAAAATGAAGCTCATTACTGTTTCAAGCTCAATTTAAGTGAGTGATACAGTGATGGGGATGCTGGAAAAGTCAGTGTTTTCCCCCCCCAATGGTTACACTGGAACACTAGCTTTGACCTCAGTTAAAAGGTCAGTGAAACATAAGAATAAAAATGAGAACGAATAACATTTTCTTTGTGTATTTTCACTGTAATTGAATTTGTCTGCTCAAAATGTAATCAATTCTTTATTAATAAACTAACATCATTATGAGCTAGCATTTGCACCCCAGAGTGCATCTGGTTCTATAAAATGGGCTAATTTCCTGGTTGCTATGCAGTCATGCAGAACAGATACTGGACCTAATGACCTCTACCCAATGGACATCTTAACCACTGGAGACTGACCAACATGACATCGTAGGTTAACTGACTCTTTTGACTTTCTTCAAATTTAAACCCTTCCAAAAGGCTACTTAGTCATGAGCCCTCCGGCATTTCAACTGCTTCGACCACATTATGCATCTTTGTGTTGACCTTGTATATAAACTACGCTCAGACTGCCTTTCTGTTCCTGCTTTGGCATTCTCGCAATGTGCAGCTCTGTTGACACCGAGGTCAAAATTTCTAACATGAGTAAAGTTGAAGGCTAAACTGTTGTTATTGCTGGGGCATTCAAAACACATAAAAATGTGCTTTGAATAAGTTTAATCATTTTCAGCAGTGTTCCCCGCACAGCACCGAGGAGTTCTTCCTCGTTCCTTCAAATATGCATATTCTTCGTGTTATTGACTCATGTTATTAGCTCTGTGTAATGTTTTTATGTTCACATTTTCTGCACTGTTGTGCTGTTTGCATGGTTAATTTTTATTTTTAATCTTTTAACACATTATTTAAATGTATGCTCTTCATGTGATTTGTGCATCTGTTATAATTTATAACTGGGAAAGTGGTTATTATAGTGAAACTTTTGTTTATGTCTTACAAATTAAAATCCAATCGTACCAATAGATATATATATATTGAGAAGAAGTGGGAAAAGTGGCACCTTTGGGTTTAGGTTACATTGTCAGTCAGTCAGTCCAAATAAGATCATTTCTGCATGTGCACTTTATTCATTTAATTTTTGTTTGGAATAATTTGCATGAGATTCTCTCTGGGTACACTCCAAAACCTGTGTAGTCCAAAAAAATACTTATCAAGTTAATTGGTAGTTCTAAATTGGCCGTAGGACTGAACATGAGCATGAAAGATTGTCTACTTCTCTGTGTTCGCCCTGCAGTACACTGGAGACCTGTCCAAGGTGTACCCTGCCTCTCCACCGTGACAGCTGGGATAGACTCGATCCTCTCATGGCCTTGAATCAGGAAGCGGCTAAGAAAATGAATCGAACATTTTGATGAGGTTCTTTATGAAAACATGACTCTGTTAGCCAAATAGCCATGCAAAGATATTTGGCATGATCGCTAGATCTTATTTTTATTTTATTTTTTTTACATTTCCTAGTACTTCAACTTTGCATCACATACCTGCAAAATCCACTCAAACTGCAGAAACTAACCTTGGAACAGCCATGTAAATAAGTGAAGACTAAATAGCTCTCCCTCTGTAGGTTATGGAGATGTCTTAAAGTAATAATAACCCTGTTATGTTAGCCAAGAATCTATGAATACAAAGATGCCTCTTGCTTTGATTTCATGTGTGATGGAAGTAAAAGAATATCCAGTGTTTGAAATTTCAATATCTAAGACCTTGTCATTTTGGTCTAATTTGTCTCATTAAATACAGTCTGAGGCTTTTTATTCCCGCCAAGGGGTGCACTCTGCACTTGGAATATTGAGTCTCTTATTACATGAATTTCCATTTCTTGGCTTTTCATTGATGTGGCAAGGGAGTGACTGAGAAAATGCCTTGAAACATACACGGCTTCACAAAGTTTTGTGTTAAGTTAACCATTCTTTCATTTAGAATTTCAATGGCACTTTATTTTCCTGTTAAGTACCAACACGATCTTTTAAGAATAGTGCTTCTTAAATTCTGCTTGGACTTAAAAAATAATTTTTTTAAAAAAGGATTATTTGATGTTTTGATGAGATGACGGGTGCAACAAAGGCTATAGGTTGTCTAGGTTGTGTGGAATGTGTGGGATGTACCTATGTGCATTAAAAATTTTCCTAATAAAATTCTATATAAAGAATATGAATATAAATATGATTGTACAAACATTTAAGCATAAATAACTGTACGAGTCATTTTGATACTGTTTCTTATTTAATGACACCATAACACCACACTGTAGACATCATGCTCCTGCGCCTTTCCCCCTTCAAACAGAGAGGAGAAAATTAAATGTAAGGACTTTATACAGCCTTCAGAGACCTCATTCTGTTATATTTTAAAGCTCAACAGTCTCTCTCTCTCTCTCTCTCTCTCTCTCTCTCTCTCTCTCTCTCAGATTCACACACACACAACACACACACAAAAATGGTTTCTTTATGGTTTTTGGGAGGTTTTTTGGACATATCCTAACACAACACTGTTAATGGCCACAATAGTGTCTTAGTTCATGAGTGACTAATGTAACTGTATGTTGTGACATTCTGCATGGACCTTCCCAGCGCACAAATTGCTATGTTTGTTGATTTCCTTGCACTATATGCTAGTCTTGTTATTTAACTGGAACATAAAAACCTACACAAGCGCGCACACACAAACACTTGAGACATAATTAGCTGCAGTAGTGGAGGCTTTAGTGAATCTTCTATCTTGAGCTGTAAATAAAGACTTGGCTTGTAAAGGTAGAATAAAACAACTTTCTATTCAATTATAAGTGCTGTTAAAACAGTGACTTAACATTTTTTAAACAACAGAAGAGGTCATGTGTAGGAAGTAACCAATAAAATAGAAAGAAAAAAGAAACCATCAGGTGGCAGGTTTTCTTTAGAAATTGTATTTTCCAGTTGCTGTGACAGTCTTCTTTGTAAGTTCTGGGAATCCTCAGTTCACATATTCTGTAGGTGGAATATAGCAATAGAGACAGACATGCTTATAGAACTCATCTCATGCATTTTACATGCCAGGCACATGTACTGTATATAAAAGATGGACATGTCCATAGTGACATCATCTAATAGACTTCAGATATTCTTTTGAAGCCTTTTGTTTGAAACATTTTGGTTGTTGCCATTTGTTTGTTTGTTTTTCTAAAAATTCAACACAACCATATGTGGGTCACAAAGCAGTAGCAAGCAGCTAATGCTAGTACCAGCTGACTCTGTTGACAGATGATAAATGTTTTAGCTGGCCAGTAACAGTCTTAACCTTTGCGCGATGTTCAGGTGTACTGGATCTGTTTTCGATGCTTACCAAAAGAAATATTATGTGATTTAATAGAATTGCAACCTCAGACACAATGTCTTTCACTTATTTACTGTGAAGGACATTTATAATATAAGTAAGTGTTTTTTTGTGTCTGCTTGTGTTCCAACATTCTTACCCTCCAACTCTCTGCTCCTGCAATCCTGCACATTTTACCCTCTGTTTTGTGAGAACTGCTCTGTATTGTCTCACATTCTATCACAACTGCAAATCAGGGACAGGAAACAGCAAGTAGCTTTGCCTGTGACTGCTTTTCAATCAAAATGATGAAAATATTCTCTAAGAGAACGTCATGATTTCAGACAAAAGAGAAGGTCTGAAAGATAATGGAGAAGAACATTGTTTTTTAGAGCAGAGTCCTTTTGCCTTTTTTTGGGGGGGGGGGTTGGAGCAAACTCAACAGTGAGTAACAATGAGTTTGAAGACTGACCATCAATTTGCTCCCAAACAGGCCCATCAGCAGCCATCGAGGGGGGGTAATGGATGTCAAAAATGAGCGAATGGTCTTCTTGCCCCAGAAATAAGCCATCCCGCATAACTGCCACCACGATGCAACCAGGGCTAGCACAAATGATGGGTACTGCTGTGCAGGACATGAAATCTTTAACTTTTCATCCTAGATGTCATCTAGAAAATCATCCTGACCATGAGATGTTCCTGGATATAAATTCTCTTCCTTATCCAGGAGCAACAGAAGGATGTAAAAGATGTGTGGGTCCAAGACAGACAGACAGAATGATGAAAAGCATGAACTACATGTGCAACACAGACCAAAACTCTGTCCTTTATGTGGTTCATAGACTGGCACCAACACACTATTTATTCAATGGGGGCTGAACTATAGACGGAGATGAATCTATGTACTTTCTAGTCAAATTCAATGAAGTAAATGTCCATAATTTTGAGAAACTGTGACCATATTATTGTTTGGAATTGGGATAAAGTAAACATATGCTAAGTACTTAATATGTTAAGTGTTTTACAAACAGTTATGACTAAATTAAATTTAAAAAAAAAACTAAATGCAAAAATTCTATGTAAGTAAGTATCAAAATGTGAACACCACATAAGGGTTAAAAGAAAATGCAATCAGTGGAGAAAGTGATAAGCGCATGGTCTTACAGTGTTTTCTGAGGAACAGGCTCATAACCATCTTGTCAATCTTAGCATTCTCTCTAAAGCTTTCCCTTCTTTATCATGTATTTTATTCTAAATGAGGATCATAATGTACAAAATGAGGATCAGGCTGCACTGATGAAGCATTGAAACTGGCAATGGTGATTATAAACTCATCAGGAAAAGTGTTTACTGAGGCCACAAATCAAGTGAAAACTAGGATCATTTTCTTACATACTTCTATACAATTTGACTTTTTTTTTTTTTTGCAGCTCTCTGCCTCCCCAAAAGTTATATTCATCTTTTATATAAAGTCTAAGGTCCAAAAACACAAACATGTATAACATATATTATGTGTGAGGGCAACAGCAGTGAGACTAAACTAATATACTATCTAACTACTTTGCTTTTAAACTTTCAGCTGACTGCATTTACATGTAAAAAAAACATCTAATACTGTAGGTCTGAGTTATCATATGTTTTATTATCAAGTTAAGACTGAAAGAACTCATATTTGGTTGTTTAATATGATGTTAGTGCAAAGTAAAACTGTTTTTCCAGGCTTTTTCGCTGTAGCTAACAGTTTCATCACCTTCTTGCTTTATATCCACAGGAATGTTGTATCAGTCTTCTCAAGACAAAGGACTAAATGAGTGCACTTTTCAAAATGTCTCTTCCTCTGTGCACTGTGATGATATCTTATTGGAGGGCTATCAAGGCCAGGTACAATTTTTACTTGTACACCTGCCAAAACAATAAATTATTTAACCTATTCTGAAATAAAGTGAACAAAAAAACCTGAAACCATCCAGAATGATAAATATTGAAGAACAACTGATGGAGCATACCTAAATAGAATGTAGCAAACAGTAATAACACTTTTTCACAGCTCTTCTTTTCCTTACATAAGAAGAGAGTCTACATATAAACAGTATGGACTGAAGTGGCATTCACGCTCCCGCTCCGTAGGAGAATTATTTATCTTCAGCTCTACTCCTGGGAGGATGCTTTTGACAACATCTCATCTCACTGTCTGAGAACCACTGCCATCCATTAGGGCCAGGAATTGCACTGCGATGTCTTTGTGGGAGGCTTCACCAGTTGCACTACATTTAAAAGCTTCGAAAGAAGCAAAGCAATACTGAGGCAAAGAAAGAAAACATTTATTGTTCATGAATGTGGTGTCACACAGGTCCTGTCAGAAAAGAGCAGGGAGGTGAGGTCTTGGTTTGAGGTCTCTGAAGTAATCCTGCCTCCCCTCTTCTCTAAGCACAGGAAACTGGACTTTGGAACTGTTCTTTTTCAAGATCAATCAGCACATTCGTGTAAAAGCAGTACATTGCAAAAGACAGTCTAACATTCCACATGACAGCTAGGTTTTACATTTGTGATGCCCACTGTAATTTATATCCTTATAAAAATGTACAGAATAACATTTTTGTGTCTCAGTGCAAAAGATATATATTCCAAAAGAATTTCAGAAAAGCCGTGCCCT